>APFE030519979.1:0-12240 GCA_000404065.3 Pinus taeda
TAGCAGATATGACACTTGAACGAAGACAAGCATAGTAGAGGTATCAGACTCTATTATAAGCTTACCTGCATATTATAAGGGACTTGGTTGGATTTTTTATAATTTTATAAACAAGTTCCATGTCGTGAAAATGTGAAAAAAAACAGTGATATTGCCACCATGTGGCTCTTGTCATATATGGTTTTATACTTTTTCAAAAAATTCTCTAAGAGTTAACAATGCTAAGATTCACTAGGAATTTACAAAGTTTTATTATTTAGTGAAAGATTTGCCAAGATATTACAAGATTTTATAATTGAGTAAAATATTCGCCATGCCTGGTGAGAGATTTCGCCAAAAAATTATATATACATATTATATTATTGATAAAATCGCCTTCCATTTTCCTATATACCATGGAGATTCGCCCATTTATTATATTTATAAATTTAGGGGGGGTTCTTAAAATTTTCCCTGCTGAAATGACAAATGTCTGTGAACTGATCCTCATAAGACTTTTTATTATTGAGGCCTCTATTTTCTTCTATTTTCCTCTATTTTCCTTCAACTCCCCTCTCATGCAAATCTCTGACCTTTCACCTTTATTTTCTCCTGTTTTCCTTTATTTTCATAAATACAATTCTAATTATTACCTCTTTACCTTTGCCATTACCTTTTCCAATTTCCATAGCCATAATAACTTAAATGAACACCCACTAGGATGTTTTTCCCATCAATAATTTTGGAATACATGTCCCATTTCCTTTGTTAAATTTATTACATGGATTTTTAATCAGGGTTGTTACAGAACCCTCCCCCTCAGGGGAAGACTATCCTCAGTGTTCTACGCCACCTATGACCAACAAACTACTGAAAACAAAACATACTTCCCACGGAGATTTATAACACAACTCGATACAATATTTACAATAATTAACGCATATACTCTCATGCAAATTTGTTTCAACTAGAAAATAATCATATTGTCTATGGAGCTTTACAACACAACTCGATACAATACTTATGATAATATACACATATACACATATGCACATTTTCTAGACCATCAATTAAAATTATACGTTGTTATGCATTAGCAACAAGGGAATCTAGACTCTCATATCTCCAACCTCAAAGTAGTACCAAGATTCAGCTTCTTCCCAGGAAGTCTAGAATCCACTCCCAAAATCAAAGTCCACATCCAATTTCTAGTGCTACAATCCATTTTCTACATGTTGCCTGAGTCAATAGTTACTTTCTCATTGTTCCAAGGCACACTCCCAATGTTCTTCTAATTCCATCTCATAATGCTAATAACCAAAATAAATGTATTTCCTAGCCTTCCCTTCTCTGCTACACAATCCCACTTGTAATCAGATCACCCCTTTCCGTGTAGTCACACACCTTCGAAGTTTTGTGTGAATCCCCTTCTCTACTACGTAGTCCCTTGGGTGACCTCTCTCCTACCAAGGTTTCCTCGCATTAGAAGGTCCAAAAAATATGGCATATCTCTGCTTTAAAACCATCATACTAGTCATAGCATGCCCATGGAAATCAATGGACACTATTAGGTACTAGTGTCCCATAATGACCGTACTCCTGAGTTATTTAACAACATATTGTTGGATGTCTAATTTATTTTGTTGTTGCGGCTAATTGTTGTTGTTAGTTTCAACCACCTTATTGGGAATTTCCAATGCTTTCATGTACCAAGCACATAAATGTCATTAGATTCAAAAGAAACCGAAATAAATTCAAATCTTACCTCATTGATGGCCAGTCAGCAAGGTACCCCTGTAATTCTATTTACTTACTGTCACAACAAGTCAAACTAAATCTTTAACCAAATCATCATGTATAAACATATCACATCCAGTTAGCTCAAAACACAACCATCTTAATTAAAATTATAGATCACATGTAACCATCATAAACCATAATAAAAAATCACATGTAATATTCATAAATCAAAATCAGAGATCACATGCATAATAAAAACTGAAGTAAATGCTAATACTTATCCTTCAATTGGTCCTTTTATTATGCCTTTATCCTTGTCCTTTTGCACACACAATGGATTGGTTTCCAAACCCAACAAGCACCCATAACCTTCTCTTCTCTTCAACCCCACAGACATGCATATAATGCATGTCACACACATACACCCACACATAATGTACAACACCACACAATACATGTGCCTACACCCATTGTATAACAAAACACCTACACCTACACCTAGTGTACAACATATAACATACACCTACACGTGGTGTACACCACAACACATACACATACACATATACATGACATACAACACAACACAATACATACACTTATACCTGGTGTACAACACCATGCATATACGTACATAAAGTACAACACACTAAATACATATGTCACAATACAATGACTACATAATACACATAACATAGTACCACATGTGCACAACATTACATGTATGACATGTACACAATAACACATGTACGCAACACCACCTACACAATGTGTACACAGCACCACATGTACACATAATCACCTACACAATGTGTATATGACACCACATGTCACAATGTCACATGTACATAGTGCCACCTGTACAACATGTACATAACACCACATGCATGACATGTACATAGCACCAGATGCACAACATGTACACAACATAACTTGCACACAACACCACATGAACAATATGTACACATCACGAAATGTACATAATACCACATGTACAATCATGCACAAACACCATATGTAGAGAGCACCCCATGTAAAACATGTACATAACACCATATGTACATAACATTGCATATAAAACATTTACATAGCACCATATGTACACAACGCCGCATATTCAACATTTGTACAACACCCTATGTGCACAAAACTACATATCCAACATGTGCAGAAAACCATATGTACACAGCCTCGCATATTCAACATGTGCACAACACCATATGCACATAACACTACATATCCAACATATACATAGCAGTTTATGTTCATAGCATCACATATGAAACATGTATAGAACACCAGTACTGCACATCTAGAGACCACATTATCTTTTCCAAGAAACCTTGCTTCTAGTTTATTATCCATCCTTCTCTTCAAATGGCGTAAAGGAAATTGCTTTCATTCCGTTGATGTATCCCTCAACTTTACCTATCCATAACATAAATGTAGGCATAATATAGGAACATAATATCAGTTCATATCCACATGAGACTAACCTTATAGATCTATTGGGATACTTTTCCCACTTGATTCCTCATAGCCAAGAACCTCTTCATTCCATTCATTTACATAAGAAATTATTCATCCAAAAGAATGATCCTTGACAACCCTGTGAGACAATGACATGTAGAAATACATATATATAAACATTAACATAAAACAATCATGATCGTGTCAGACAATGATATACATACATACATATATAGATATATAGACATTATCATAATTATGATCACAACATAAATACTAGATATCGTAAGGTCAAGGTTACAAGAACTTCCTTTATCCATGCACAACATTGAGAAAAGAAATTCTCAACATAGCCAAGACATCTAATGCCTCAAATCCATTCACCTTATATTTCTTGTTTACCTTTCTCATGATTGTCTTGCCACCATCCATTTACCCCAATGGACCCTACTAATCATAAAAGGTTGAAAGCACAAAACTAACAAAAAACACTATGACTCAATCCCCATGGGTTCCCAATGCTTCCAAGGGAAATTTCAAACCAAGCCTTCTTCCATATTTCATGGAAGTATCTTTTGCCATGCAATCCCCTACATGATACTTCCATAAACACATAACTATTGTTGTATAAATAAATATAACAATATACCAGTTATCTTATCATTTTGTGCTAAGTGCACTCTCTTATAACTGAACAAGTACATATCATCTCTAAAGGGACTCTAATTCCTTGACAAATCGAACCATAACTGGAAACCAAATATTATACCTTTCAAATTCATGTTCACAAACATAGTAGATATCCACATAATGTCAAACAAAATCAAGGTTAAGAAGACTTCATGTATTCATGCAAATCACTCATTCATTTGGAATCGTGGTTTCCAAACATAGCCAAAGGAATTCTCGCCCAATTAATTTATTTACCTTTTTCCTTAATACAATTGATTCATATTATGTATTGTCACCTCAAACAACTTTCAGTTATATAAATAAATCAACTCTTACCATTTCATGCTAATACTAAGCATGTTGCCCTACAACTATTTACATATGTTAGTCACATGCTCCAAATACCAAGACATCATATCTATTAATTTGAAAACATCCTTTACCAAAACTAACAACCATGTCATAACCAACATTCAACTCACAATCATTATTCATGATACTACAACTAGCACTCACTTACACTTAAGTGCATATCATTTGTGTCATCACATACTGTGTTATTATTACCATCTTAAAACAAGATCATTCTTTCATGCAATTTTGTAGACACATCCTCATCTCATGCCACTAATCAATCATGTGAACAACCTATAAACATACCATGTTAGATAAAAAAAGTAGATGACATAATCGACTCATACCTCAATGTATCCCAGGGGAGGCTATCACATCTGCACAAGCAAGTCTAGATTAGTATGACATAGTATCACAAGTATATCAAATCATGCCTACATAACATAACAATAACCATCTGCATAGGCCAATCCAAATTATCATGATACAAATAAAATCAAGATCTTAAATGCAATGACCATAATCATCATGCATATGACCACAATGCAGATAACTACAAGTTACTATCATTTATGACTATCTGACACATGTGCATATGACTACATTGATCAACTAACATCTAATATGCATTTAATCAAAACAATAATATAATCATAGGCATGCACATAACCATAATGAATATAACACTTGTTAACCATAATACTTGCATGCTCAACATATTATACTTGTATGAAGATCTGCTCTTACTCTGAGGTCAAGTGTTGCAACCTCACTTTGATAATCTGCTTCTCCTATTCTATCTTAGCCAACATATCAGCATCATGATGCCACAAAATGGAAAAATGATTATGAAAATGCATGCATAAAAATCACATTGACAACTAACATGCATGCATGACAAACACATTCTGCCCATCCAGTCCAAGTATTGAACTTGGGAGCTCTGATACCACTTTGTAACACCCTCCTCCCACACTTACCCAAGTTCACCAATCCACCAGGGTAAATATGTGATGAAGAGTTACTATGATATGACTTAACCTCCTAGGTATAGTTAAGGGATTGGAGTCGATGAATTGAAACCAAACTGACTTCCCTCAAGTGCTAAAGAAGCCCCAAGGGCTAAAACACCCTTCCAAGTGCCCAAACCCTAAGTTAAACCTGTTTTTCAGTGTCCTGGACTCCTAGAAACTAGAAAAACATTACAATAAATTGATTGTAACCCTTGAGTCACATGAAAAATCTTGCAAGGGAGTGACTGTATTATTTTCACCTAGTTCTATGCCTGTGACTATGAGATCTGAGGCAGTTTTTTAGGGCTAGACTGTAGACCACTGCCCAGAGCTTAATGAAACTTTCAAGAACAATGAATGACACTAGGAAAAATCCATCAATATAAATATTAGACAATAACGTGACCTAGAAAGGCATAAACATGACAAACATTTCATTAAAAACATCATGAACGTGTAACCTACATGTCATAATTACATATCTGAAAATAGGAATCTCATACTATCTCGGAATTGTCAAGAAGGTCTAATACCCTCTTTTAATAGCTTCAATAACATTTTTTAGCACATGGATTCATCAACCATTCATATATTCATCAAACATGTCAAGAACCATAAATAATATACATCATATAACCAACATCTAACCAACATATAAACCAACAATAACCAACATATAAACCATGAAAAATCAACCATAATATCACCATCATTATCAATACATATGATCATAGATCACAATAGGGAAATACCTCATATTAACACATGAATATAAAATGAAATTCAAGGACTTACACGTACCACTCGACCATAGTTTGGGTTGAACCAATTCTTTCTTTCATCCAATCACCCCCATGCCATATTCCAAGCATGAATGGGGGATCTCAGGGAATAACCAAAATAAAACCAAACCAGGGCTTCCATAGGCCAAACGACTTTAACCCTCAACCAATGATTCCACCTCATGGTAGTACATCACTAACCCTCACAAGATCAATCTCTATCCAAGTTGTCCAAGGCTCCTGAGAATTTGTTCCAACCCGCTCTAGGATTAGTAACACAACCCATAGCTGCCACAGGGCTCAAGAGCATTTATCCAACCAAATGTTTGGGACTAGTATCTCAACTCACCAAGGGATCCATATTATTTGTCCCAACACTTTTTCCAGGACTAGTAACTCAACCAACATCCATAAGAAACATGAGCATCAATCAGAAAATAAAAGTGAAAACCCCCAACACCATGGCTATCTAGGAAATGGCAAGGCCAGTAGAAATCATTGTCAATCTAGGCAATCCTCTATGCCAAATAACTCATAACCAGGAAATGACATGCATGTACCATACATGTCAAAACTAACAAGGAAACCATACATGCAACTCGATACCTGCAAATAAATCCCACTATAATTGTTGATCCCATTGTCCCCTTATGTTTTCCTTCTTTTCCTTTTCCTTCTTTCTCCAAATCCAAAGTATGCCACAATGCTCCAATAAACTCTAAGCATGCAAGAGTATGAGAGAGAGAATAGTGAGAGAGCTCCAGAAATTAACTGAAAAAGGTATGTGACTTGATCCTCAAAATCCCTTATATTATTGAGGCCTCTATTTTATTCAATTTTCCTCTATTTCCTTCAATTTCCCTCTCATGTAAATATGTGGCCTTTCACTTTCATTTCTCCTATTTTCATTTATTTTCATAAATAAAATGCCAATTAATTCCTCTTTGCCTTTTCCATTTCCTTTTCCGATTTACATTTCCATAATAGTCAAAATGAACACAGATATAAGATGTTTCCCACCATTTATCTTGGAATACATGTCCCATGACCTTGGTCATATTTTTCCTTTTTAACTTTATTACATGGATTTTTAACCGGGGTGGTTATGCCACATAACCATGTATATCCACTGAGTGTTGGTCCCATGAAACATCATTATGATTGAAAATGGCATATTAAATGAAGACTCTCAACTACAACCCAAAGTTCACATTTATGATGAGCCATGCTACCATTGCCTGGGAAATGTTTTACCTATTATAGAACATATCACACATCCAACCAAAATATGCACTAGCGTAAGGAGAAAACAATATACTCCATCTTCCACTCCAAGCTTAGTTCCCACACAAATTAGAAAAATTAGTGGTCTATGACTTTATATGAAAAAATGGTCTAGCACATAGTTCATATACTTTATCTCAACCAATTATTTGTGTTCACTCCATTTATGACAACCTCTATTCCTAACATTTTTCTTTGTAGCACCCAAATACCTTATGGTAAATTTTGTTGAAGGTTAAGAATTCAAATCATGAATAACATTATTACAATTACCAATATTTTGGTATTACATTCTGAGGAGAATCTTTAGGGCCATATAAAGATATGTTTTAATTTGAAAATGAATGACTCTTTACTATTTTCAATGTAGTGTTTTGATTGTGTCATATATATCTTCTTCCTCAAGTCATCATTTAGGAGTTTTGTTTTCACATCCACTTCAAAATAAATCTCTAATTCAAAGGGCCCCACTATAGACAATAGAAACCTAATAGATGTTATGTTAACCATTCTAGAAAAAAATTGACCAATTTCTATTCCCTAAATCTATGAACATCCTAGGTTCACAAATACCCTTTCCTTATCCTTTTCAACATTTTGATATGATTGATTTTCTTTTCTAAAACTCATTTAAGTCTAATAGTTTTATCTCCATCAAAAAATGGTATTAAGTCACAAGTATCATTCTTTATATGTGTATCCATCTTATCAACAATGGACAATTTCTATGACTCCTTATTTTCCATATTTATTTCCACTATCATTGTTCTGTGCTTATTGGTCTTAGCATATGAAGAAAAGATCCGTTTTAAATCATCTCAACTAAAATTGTACATGTCTCATTTCCTTCTTTGCTAAGTGGATGTCCTTAAAGTTTGAGCTTGATTTTCTTCTTTTGTTTTCAAATGCTTTATCCTTACTCCCCATTAGGTCCATCATGAACTTCTTGATTCTATTTTAGTGTAGGATTCTCAATCTTGGGTGGTAGTTGAACAAATAAAATTTTCTCATCCAATTTTAGGTACACCATGCACTATTGTTGAAGACTTAACTTCTTGAAGATAAAATTTATGTTATACAAAAAATTCCTAGAAATTTGTACTCTTTCGCACTAGCACTAGAACCAATGAAGATACATTTCATTACCTTGTTATCCAACTTTGCTTCTTTCTTGAGACAACTGAGCATATGCCTCTTTTGGAGATCCATTTAGGTAATAAGAGTTGATGTGGAAGACACATTATCTAGTGACATGTTGTGGCAAAAACATCTTCCAATTTATTCTTCTCTAAATTGGCTCCACTAAGCATACTCCTAGCTCTCTACATCAACATGTTGTTCATGCTTTTACAACTCCATTATGTTAAGTGGTATATGTAGTTGTATTATGTCTTTCAATGCCATTATCCCTAAAAATAATACCCAACCATGTATATTAGAACTCAATGTCACTAAAAATCCTCAACACTATAATCTTCATACCATTTGATCTTCTAAGAGAGATTTGAACTCCAAAAACAACTAAATGGCTTAGATTTAGCTCTAAGGAAATATTCCCATGTACTTATAAAATAATCATCAATTAATGAAACCTAATACTAAGCCGTGTAATGAAGGAAACTTCATAGGGAAAACATATAAGAATGTACTAAGTTCAACAACCCATAAGACTGGTGAAAACTACAATAAATTTCAACATAATTTTGCTTTCCATATTTACAATTCTCACAAAAATCAGTTCAAGATCATAATCATTCAATCCACAAACATGTTTTTTTCTATTTAAATCTTGTAGGCCCTTATCACTGATAAGGACCAAATTTTGTTTCCTTATGATTATTTTCTATATAGGTAACTTTATTTCTAAAGAAAGAACTTGTTTGGTACTAGGAAAAGGTGGCCATTAGAAGTAGATACAATTTTTTATTGTAATAGTGTAGGTTGTACAAATATCTTGGTTGTAGAAATTAATGAAATATTTCTTTGAATGGTGCATATATCAAGCTAGAATAAATATCCCATATGAACACCCTAAAATAAAATTATAGCTCCTTAGAGCATCTTACACCCTTTGTGAATGAAAACAACTTGCACATTGTTTTCTTGTTTTCTTATCATCCATCAACTAGTGTGATTCCCATACATATCACCATATTTTCTTCATCCATTTTTGTCCATTTAAAATTATCATTTATTCATTATTTTAATTATTATTTTCACCATCCATTTCATTTATCCATTTTCACCACCCCCACATTACTTACATCAACTCCACTTTCCATTATGCGGAATTCTCTTTCTTCATATCCTTCTCCCCTCCTTTTTTCATTAGTCATTTTAACGTGGGAGACCTCTACCCACCTAAGAAAATTAATGTTCCTCCTCAAATTTCCACAATCCCCAACCTCCACATTAATACTTAGTCATTTAATACTTTAGATTAGCCAAATATTTTTTAGATTCCTCATTAGAATCATTATCCTCCTTCCCGATCCTCTTTGAAATCTCTTCTAAAGTGTATGAACTTGTTGTAGCTCCACATTTGTCCTCATAATTTCTAGGATACATAGGCCTCCCATGGGATTTAAATTTTCCTTTTTTCACTCTTCTTTGATTTTTCCTCTCATCATATATGAATAGCTAATGCCTCATTGGTGGTTTCAATTTTTTTGTGCCTCAACTCCTTTGAGAGTAGAGAAACAAAAACCACACCAAACATCAATGTCTTTACAATGCTTTCATTACCATCTTGTCCCATGGAATTGATAAATAACAAGAATGGGGTCATATAATGATCCTCCTCATCCATATTCACTCCAAATAAAATCAATTGTGTAAAACCAATATTAGATTGAATTATTCATATTCCTATTTACAAAGTCACCATCATCCATTTTCAAGGAAAATAACTTTTTTCTATAAAAAAAAATTATTAACAAGGGATTTAACCTTGTACAAATGTTGTAACTGATTTGAGAGTGTTGCCACATGTTTTTCTTCATCAATGCTCAATAACACCCAATCAATCAAAAAGTGTTAAACAAGGCTTCTTAACTTTCTCCTCAATACTGCCCACTCTTCATGTTTCATATCAATAGGTTTGGTTCCATATACTATAATTAATATATATTAATCTACAAGTAAATCTTCCACATTTAGCTTCCATGACTCGAGTTTGGTGAAATTAAACATATCCATTTCTAATCTAAATGTGCTCACTATTTCCTTGCAACATGATTCTCTTTTGTTTATGCTCACAATCAAACCAATATTAGATTAGAAAACCATTTTCCCTAACACCATGGATTTCAGGTGATTAAGTTTTGATACCAAAAGAACAGAATTATAAGTGTGGAATATGCTTCTAACACTAATAAATGAGATAAAAATGTGGGAAATTTTGAATAAACACAATCATGTTAATAAAAAATCTTTGAAACATACAACCATTAAATGACACAAGTTGTTGCACAATGCCATTCTAGGAGAAAAACCAACACGCCAAAAAATTCTCAATGTTTTATTCAAAAAGTAGATATGTGTGATAAATATCATAAAGGTTTTGGTTTGGTAATGTTAGCTCCTGCTGCAGCAGGTATGCATTTTTCATGATTGGCATTTCACAGGCCAAATATGTCGTACTTTGCTTGCTGCAATGCTCCATATTTGCTCAAACAATCTCCAAATGAAGAAAGATACTTCAAGTTCATTCAATTGCCTTCAAATTTTGTAAAGTTATCTCGGTATCGCTACTTTAGTTAAAGGGAGGTCCAAACAATCTAATCTTGGTCTCCCTAGGTTTAAATTTCATGTTTCAGAATATAGAGATTGTAAATCTGTCCAAACAGTTTAATCTTGGCAGATTCTTAGATAGGTAGAGAAGCAGAAGAGCCCAACAGCTTAATCTGGGCACTGGAAGAAATAAGGGTAGTATGTAGATAGGAAAGCATCAAAAGAAAAATGGATGACAGGTTTGCAAGTCTAAGTGCACCCCCAAACAAAAGAAGAAAAAATGCTAGGCAAGTAGGCTGGGTAGGTAGTTCTAAGGCTGTTGAATTGCTGACCAGTTCCAAGTTTTCAGGTTTCATATCATGCAGAACATAATCAGCAAAGATTTGTAAGCAGAAAGGCTCAATTGAGGTATAACTAACTCCCCTTCTCTGTTTTCCCCAATCATTAACTAACATCCCCAAAAGAGGCCAAGATCTACTTGACACCTCTTAAGTTCATCATCTCCATAAACACTAGCTTGAGTAAAGATCTGCTTTACTCAAAGTTCTTCCATATCTTCTCCCGAAGTATGGTCCCACCCCCTTGTAACAGCCTAAGCTCTCCTGAACTTAGCGCTTTCTTACCATCTCCATATTAACCACTAACATTATTATTTAGCTCCCTGCTCTTCCTGTCCCCTTATTAATATTAAGTAAGATCCCCCTATGTAATATCCCTCCCCCTGGTTGAAAAATAACCATAAAAACTCTCGGGAATTGTTCAATTTATCAGAAACTAAGCAAGAACCCCGACCCCCAAACCACCTCCCAAATACGATGGACTCCTTCCAAAGTATAAAATTCCCCCGAAGTAATCGGACCCCTTCCGAAACCTCAAAAGCCCTTCATGCCCACTTACCTTACTTTTTCTCCTCAAAGCCGTTTTTGCATCGCAACCTCGCACTCTCACATTCATGCAAAACATTGCCCATCCGTCCCCCACCGATGCGATATCCGCGATCGGCGATCACAAATGCCGAGTGTTCGATCCATTCACCTCTCCGTCTCTGCCGATGCGATATCGCGATATCGCATATCGACAGTCACAAGCACCAAATGCCCAACCCAATGATCCCCCTCTTTCCCCGCCGACGCGATATCGCGATATCGCATCGGAGTCTCTGTACCACAGTCCATCCAGTATCTCACCACGTCGCGCTGTACCAGGGACCCACAGCT
>APFE030519983.1:0-12165 GCA_000404065.3 Pinus taeda
CAAAGAAATTCAATTTGTATCCTCCAGCAAAAGCAATTACAGAAGTAGGAGACAATGAATGGGTCGATGATGAGGGCACTAGACAACCTGTCTTTACCATTTCTGAAATCAGTGAGGATAGTCAAATTCTGAACACATTAGAAAATTTTGAGACATCTTCAGAATATGACCCCACACAATTTCAGTTGGATTCTGACATTGAATATTTATCATCAAGACAAATTCTCTTTACTCTATGGAAGAGTTCGGTAGTTCTACCATTGAGATTTTTCTAGGGAAAACATTGAATATCAACAAAAATTTAGAAAAGTCACAACAGGAAGAACTAACCAAAATCTTGCAAAAACATTCTACTACATTTGCATGGGAGTATACAGTTATGAAAGGTATTGATCCCAAGACTTGCATCCATCATATCTATATTAAGGAAAACAGTAGACCAATCAGACAACCTCAAAGAAGGATGAATCCAAATCTTAGGGAGATAGTGAAAGAAGAGCTCCAGAAACTACTCAATGTAAACTTCATTTATCCAATTTCAGATAGCCGATGGGTTTCTCCTTTGGTTATAGTACCTAAAAAGAATGGTAAATGGAGGGTATGCATTGATTACAGGGAATTGAATAAAGCAACTTTGAAGGATCATTTCCCTTTGCCTTTTATCGATTAAGTATTAGTTACATTAGCGGGCAAAAAGTACTTTTCATTTTTGGATGGTTTTAGTGGTTATAACCAAATTCAGGTAGCACCTAAGGATCAAGATAAGACCACATTTACCTGTCCATGGGGGACTTTTGCCTATCCAGTGCTTCCCTTTGGGTTATGTAATGCACCCGCAACATTCCAAAGGGCAGTACCAGGAATTTTTTCTGATCTAATTCATGATTGTGTAGAGGTTTATATGGATGACTTTACAATTTATGGTGACTCATTTGAAGAAGCATTAGAAAATTTGGAAAAAGTACTTGTATGATGTAAAGAAACAAACATTTCATTAAGCCATGAAAAATGCTTTATGATGTTTACTGAAGGTATTGTTTTAGGACATCACATTTTAGGAGATGGGATTAAAGTTGATAGATCAAAAGTTGAAGTCATCTCCAAGTTCCCTATTCCAAATTGTCAAAGAGATGTTAGAAGTTTTCTAGGATTTATTGGATACTATAGAATATTTATAGAAAACTTCACTAGAATAGCATCTCCACTCTTCAAATTGCTTACAAAAGACTGTGAATTGAAATGGGATCCTGATTGTCAAGCAGCATTTGAAACTTTGAAAACAAGAATACCTGAAGCACCTATCTTGAGAAGACCAAATTGGAAACTCCCTTTCCATATTTCTACAGATGCTTCAGATACAGCTCTAGGAGTTGTGTTGGGTCAAAAAGATTTAGTCCCTTATTCCATTTACTATACCAGTAAAAATTTGACTCCCACTGAGTTGTGCTATACTGTAACTGAAAAAGAATTCTTAGTTGTTGTTCATGCAATCAATAAGTTCAAATATTATATAACAGGCTATGAAACTTTTATTCATACTGATCATTCTGCAATTAGATATTTAATGAACAAACCTGTTACTAATGGCAAAATTACAGGATGGCTCCTACTTTTATAGGAATTCAATATTACTGTGTTGGATAGACCAGGGAAACAAAATACAGTAGTTGATTTCTTGTCTAGGATTCAGAATACTAAAGAAGATTCTCCTGTAGAGGATAAATTTCCTTATGAATATTTATTTGCAGTAATTACTAAAACCCCTTGGTATGCAGATATTGCTAACTATTTGGTTACAGGGAAACTACCTCCACATCTATTTCCTAGTGAAAGAAGAAAAAGTATTTAGGAGAGTTCAAAATATTCATGAATTTCTAATGAATTGTTTAGAACAGGGCCAGATCTTGTGATCGGGAGATGTGTTAGGGAAGATGAAATGCTTGACATCCTCAAGGTATGTCATGATGAACCATGCGACGGACACTTTGCTGACAAAAGGACAACCTATAAAATCCTTTCTTTGGGATATTTTTGGCCTTCCCTCTTTAAAGATGCAAAACAATATGTCAAAAGGTGCGATAGCTGCCAAAGAGTAGGGAAACCTACCCTTTCAAATAAAATGCCTTTGCAACCACAGGTACTCATCGAACCCTTTGAAAAATGGGCTTTAGATTTCATTGGACCTATTAATCCACCATCTAAGCAAAAGAAGTATATATTGGTATGTATTGATTACGTCACTAAATGGGTAGAAGCCAAAGAGTTAGTTTCTGCTACTGAAAATTCAGTTGTTAATTTTCTTTATGAGGATATTTTTACTCGCTTTGGTGTTCCAAGAGAAATTGTGACAGATCAGGGAAGTCAATTCACATCCAACTTGGTGGAGAAGCTGATGGAAGAATACAAAATCAAGCATAGAAGATCTACTCCTTACCATCTGCAAGCAAATGGTCAAGTGGAATCTACAAACAAAGTTCTCGAAAGTATCATCACCAAAACTGTTCATCTACACAGAAGAGATTGGGCAGAAAGACTTCCTGAAGCCTTGTGGGCCTACAGAACTACATGGAGAAATACAACAGGACATTCTCCCTATGAACTTGTTTATGGGAAAGAAGTCCTACTCCCCATTGAGTTGCAAGTCAAAACTTTCAAGATGGCAGTTCAGTTGGGGATGGATCTATTAGAAGCCCAAAAGCATAGAATGGAGCAGTTGAATGAGCTAGATGAGATCAGACGAGAGGCAATCCTAAGAACTGATCTAGTTCAATATCAAAGAGCTAAGTGGCATGACAAATACATCAAAGAGAAAAAGTTTCAAGAAGGAGACTGGGCATTGCTATTTGATTCCAAGTTTAAAGACTTTAAAGGCAAATTTCAGACTCATTGGCTTGGGCCATATGAGATTGAAAAAGTCTTTAGCAATGGAGCGGCAAGAATCAAAACCATTGATGAACAGCAAACTCCTCTTATTGTGAATGGCCACCGATAAAATATCTATCATAAGCCACTCTCAAAACAGGAATTTGTCAAAATCTCTCAAGATAGTTCTGCAATAATGCTGGTGAAGAAGAATCCTTCTTCTCCACCAACCTAGCTTTTGTTCTTTTCTTTTCTAAAAAAAATAAATAAATAAATAAAATAAAATAAAATGTATATGCCTGAAAACCAATAACTGATTGGTAGTCTTATACAGAAAACACAGGGTGAAAATCAGGAACTCATAACACCCTATGTTTTCAAAAAAAAAAAAATCTCTCTCTTTCTCATTTTTCATTCCATTCCATTTCATTTTCATCCCACTCCATCTCATTTCCATTCCACACCACTTCACTTCATTCAACTCCATTTCATTCATTCCATTCCACCAATAAAAGTTTTTATGACCATTTTCATTCAGTTAGGCATCATCCAATCAAATGATTGTTGTGGCAGTTTCCGCAGCTGGAACCAGTTTCCGCAGCTAAAAGCAGTTTCTGCAGCCATCACTCTGTTTTTCAAAACTAACAGTCAGATGTTAGTAAATAATAAAAATAAATTGCAAGTATGACCGAGGACATAGTATGAAGACATGGGGCACCTAAAGGCATCAACAGAAGGAAGTTGATCAAAGGTTATGGACAAAAAGTGACAAACATTCCAAGGTATGAGCAAAAATTTATTTCAAATGGAATTCAAACACATTTTTGCATAGTTATTAAACCATAGCTCCATTATATGCAATGATTGTGTTGATAACTCCATAATCATTCCATGATCTCTATACGATTCCCCACAATCCTTGCATTCATTTTTAAACAGCCTCATAATCAAGCCTCCAGTCTTCACTCATGTTCGGCTATACTTTGATATTCCACCTGTAATTATGGAACGTGGTTGATTTGACTATGGCTTCTCTCAACCGCACAAAATCCACATCCGTTTCATAAACGTGCTTGCGTCTACTCTGTAACCACCCAATTTTAAACACTGTCAGATGCACTTTACTCCCCCTACTGTCCTATTGACCTCACGACTGCATTTCCACTGTGCTCACATAAGCCTTCACCCTATTATATTCTCTGTTCCGCTTCATTCCGTGTACCTATTCTCTGATATCCACTTACAGTCACTGGTCTCCTTCATAAACCCTGTTCATTTCTGCTAATTTAGTCGTCTTACCTCCATTAAACCCTCCTCACGCAGACGAGTTTTAAAGAACAGAAGGAAGGATGGGTCGGTTTTTTAGGGCAAAACCAGAGGGACCCAAATTTATGGAAGGATACCCGCAAGTCAGACATATTGAAAAAGGCAAAATGGCTTTGGTTTATTCAAAAGTTTAAAGGCTACAATAAGGAGGTAACAAAAACTTTTGCGAGGTCTTTCAACGGTCTGGAGGTAGAAATTGGGGACCTCAAATTTACAGTGACTGGGGCATCCATAGCAGCTGCTACAGAACTCCCTCAAGAAGGTGAACGCTGTTTCAAGAACAAGAGCATTGGCGAGGAAGCTTGGAGAGTGATCCTACGTAACCCAGGTATGGATGTGACTATATTCAAAAGAGGAATTCCTGTTCATGCCTTAGAAGAAAAATGGGCTAGTTTATTGTTGGTTATTCAAAAGTTCATAACATGTGAGGGCCGTTTTGGAGCAATGTACATGTATCATACACGATTGTTGATGAACTTTTTAGAGAACCAAACCCTCAATCTGCCATACTTTTTACTAAACAGTTTAAAAAATATGTATGTAACCATCCAAAAGCATCTGGGGGACGTAGAACAACATTTGTATCACCATGGTCTCGTGAAAATCTTGATAGAAAAACAATTAAAAGAGAAAAATGACACATGGGAGCAGTTTTTAATTAGAAATTTCTTTGAAGAACCCCAAGAAACCCCTGAAGGCAGTACATCAAAAAGAAGTAAAAGAAAGAGAAAATGTGATAAAACCCAAAGCACTCCTACTAACACAGTTGAAAGAACTAGTAGAGAAGAAAGACCGTCTAAAATGAGGAAGGAAAAGACTGAGGGTATAAAGCCAACAAAATCAAAAGAGAAAAGAAGCATTGAGGTTGTGCATCAAACCCCTTCCTCAGAACAAGACCATCAAGTATTGTCTGAGAGACTAGTTCACCTTCAGGAATAGTCAGCTATGGCCAAAAAGAAAGGAAAAGAAAAACAGAAGGAAAAAGACAGTAGTCCACAGCATGTAAGAAGAAGCACCAGGCTTAAAGGAAAGTGGAGAAAAGCACAAACAAAAGGACCCAATTTTATTGATTTGGGAGGAGGAACACCTGAAAAAACTCCAGCTGGCCGTAGTCCACCTCATTCTCAGCCAAACGTTGAAACTAGTCCTTAAGATGTTGACATGAGTCCTTTTCGACCAGATTTTGAAGTCAATTCTCCTCCACAGCATTTTGGGGACAGCCCAAGGAAAACGACACCCAAGATAGATCCAAAGCAGCAAGAGGTATATGATTACATAGAATCCTTAGAAAGAATAGCCACGGGTCCCAGCATTTCATCCACTCAGCCTCACACATCATAAGAAGCTCTAGTCCAATCGTTGAATCAAGAAATCTTTGAGTTGGAGGTTTTAAATAGACATATTAAAAATGAAAATGAAGCACTAAAAGAGCAGAGAAAAATGGACAAGATCATCCATGATAATAACCATGCTACATCTCGGGCTCTAGCAGAAAAAGAACAAGAAATTGAAGAAAAAGTGCATGAAGATAAGTAGAGAACTGATCAATCTTAAATTCAGATGCTTGATGAAGAAGCCCAAGATGTTAGCAGCACCAAGAAAGAGAGGAAGAGGGCTGGATGTACTAGCAGAAGCTTCAGAACATATGATTTGAAGGGGGGATAGTCAAAATTGTGGTTGCATGAGGACATGCAACACCTTCACAGTGGGGGTATGTTGAGTCCCAAAATTGCATCTTTCCTACACCTTTTTCTAGCTTCTTTCCATTCATCTAAACCTCCTAAGTCATCAGTATCATTGCATATTAGTTATAAAAGAGCATTTAAAGTGGTTTCTTGACTATGTCTTTGTGTTGCTGTTTGAACTAGATTTTTGCTTATGAGCTGCGGAATCTTGTCACTTTTCGCAACCAGCTCAACTCTCCGCAGTTGTTTTGTTAAAGTCTATATTGCAAGTGTCTTCAGGCAAATCGAACCACATGGGTAAGTTGAAAATGATGTAGACATGGACCGAGTCCTATTGGCTCAATCGAATTCATCAAAAGAGGCCATGGTCAAAGGTAATCAAGAGGTGGTCAACCTAAGAGTCCTACAGTGACAGAACTCCATTTTTCACCACGTGAAGACTTGTGTGGCCGTTCCTAAATCTCAGGGGACATATCAACACCTGTGGACTACTCCATAAGCCGAATCCAACAGCCACCCTCCAAAGATTTAATCTTCACGACAACCATAATGTTCACGTGTCTCTTATCAGCGCAGATTGTAGGAAAGTAGTTATGTCATCCTCTGTTATAAATAATGCATTCTCATATGCATAGTAGTTAGCTTTTGTAATGTAATTTTCACTGTTAACGAGCCCACTGTGCCGTGACCTTATTTCTATGTTATGACTGTATTTTGAATACATGAGAAGGCTCTGTTTATAAGCTCAATTCATGGTTGATAGCTGACTGCCCGAGGTTGTACAAAGGGCCCTTGTACACACCGAGGTTTTGTTTATTGTTGTATAGTTTCATGCTTTATTTCTTTACATTCCTTATGCCATAATCATTCACGTGTATATATTGCATTGCTTATGGTACTCATGTTTTATTTATGTCCATAATTTTACATGCTTTTATAATATTGTTAACTTATCAGTGTCTTTGTTCCAGATTACAGTAGGCAGCCCGGGAATTTGCACATAGTTTTACAATGAATAATGACATGGAAACAGTCTTATCTTTCTGCTAATTTATTTTTCTTAGTTTTTAATTCCAGCACTGTTTTATTTATTTCAGTTTTGTACATTTGTTTTATTAGTTAGATTAGCTATTAAATTACTCATGTCATTATCAGTTACCTCTGAAAACCATAGCGAGATTAATGGCGAGGGATTGAAGTATGAGTGTGTAATTTGATATTAGTTTATTTTTCTGCAAATTAGATATCAGATTGCTTAAGTTGTTTATGATTACCTCTGAAATCCATAGCGAGACTAATGGTGAGGGGTCAAAATATGAGTCGATGTAATTTGATTTTAGCTTTACTTTGCTTGCAATTCTTAGATTTCTTTGAGCATAGTTTATTTTGTATTTAGATAGCAGCAAGGGTAATGGGTTTCATGATCAATAGTTCATTGTTTGTTTGAATAGTATAGTGGCACATTTTCATTTTCTTTTGGGAATTAATTTTGTCATTGCATGTTTTAAACCCCTTTTGAAGTTCAAAGTTTGGTAAATCATTATAAAGGACATAATTGCCTTGAACATTTATATCCATACTTATCTTTTAGAATTTCCCTCTCACATTAGGAAGCCAACCAAGATAAAATCCCCCAAACCAAATAAAAAAAACCAAAGACGACAAAAAGTAAGAGATAGGTTATCTTGCACATATAGTGCACCACACTTCGTCAACTTACGAATCCCGGATTGACAATTAAATGCAGCAATTTAGGACACTCTAAATTGACCAAACACACATCCATCTGATGCAATTCCAACCCATAATAGAAGTAATCGAAATAATAGTCCTAATAGAAGTGTGTCTAGCGACTGGAGTAAATGTCTCTTCATAGTCCTCTCCCTCTTTCTGGGAGAACCCTTTTGCCACGAATCTCGCTTTATTCTTCTTTATGTTTCCATAGAATACATGATTGATCTTGTAATCCACTTGGAAGTCACCACTGACATCCCCTCAGGTCTCAGCACAATTTCCCACACATCATTCTTCATGATGGAATGATATTCCTCCATCGTGGAATTCTTCCAAACTTGTTAGCATGTTTCCTCCTTATATTTGGATGGCTCAAACACAATGATGTAACTCATCAGCGCTACATATCCTTAGTACTTCTTAGGACGTTTTCTTTCCCTCAAAGTGAAACAGGGAGCTGCATGCCCCTCTGCATCCTATAATGTGCTTTGAAGCCATTTCGACCTCTTCTTAAGTTCTGGAATAATGACCCTAAGTGATTCCATTGGCTCAATGGGCCCTTGATGATCTAAAGGATGTCCCATATGTACATAAGGACCTGAACCCATATCCTTGGGAGCCTCTTGCTCCTCATCATCATGAGAGACACTTCGGATCTCCATTAGGCTACATTCTTCCATTTTACCTAACTATCTGCTTTGTCTGAACTAGAATCTCTTCTAGTCTTCTGGCATGGCTCTAGATGTTTGTACAATTTCTCCCTCTTGAACACAAATCACTCTTGATGAGTTTATTCTCAATCCTAGGAGAATCCTATAAGATTCCCTTTAAATTTTTTATGAACACTAGTGGATCTATGTGTTATTTACCCCACATATATTCTCTAACCAATTATTCATTGGTGTTATGAGGTTAAATATTTCCTCACATTAAAATGTGTATTTTATTCCATTGGAATTAGGCTATAATCCACCCACATATTATTTGACTTTGTTAAATTGTTCCTCCATAATTTATGTGATTCTTTGCATAAATTTAGTTAGAAGTAAAAAGTAAATATGCAGTACATTCTCTATGTTTCGATAATTAAACATATTTACAAGGAATTACTTCCCACCATAATTTATGCAATTCTTTGCATAATTTGGGTAGGAGTTAAAGTAAATATGTTGTCTATAAAGATTGTAACAACCTCTAAAATTTAACACTTTTTTGAGGCCTTTCTCCACCAAAGCTTTGATACCATGTTAATTTTCTAGTACTAATTAGACAAGCACAATTTTCTGCAACTGATAATTACTATCAGTGATATATGATATTACTTTAACACACTATGTAACATCATTAAGTAATTACACTCAGAAAATTCAACTGGTCAAACATTGATTGTCTAAGAAATTCGACTCCCTAGAAACTTCAACCCTCTTCCTCATATTACTTCCCATGTGTGAGAGAAAGAAAAAAATATGATTGATGAGTGTATATGAAAATGAGAAGTCGAACTGTCTTTTTATAATGATTTTAGGGTGCCCATGAGGCACATCTCTTTACAAATTAAATTTAAAATTAAATTTTATTTTAGTTTTTTTAATTTAAAATTTTATGTTTTCTTTCTTTGACTTTTGTAGTTAGGGAATAGCTTCAACAACTACTCAAAAATCAACACTCTCCACCTAAATTCAATTTCCATTTAAAGTCATAATAAATATATTTTTATTTAAACTTTATTATTATTATTATTCAATGAAATGGGTAGAAATTTTTATTAATAAAGTTGGAAACAGGCCAAGTCCCTTACAATCATACAGAGATTAGTCTCATAATTGTTAAGGTATACAAGCAAGAGACCCTGTTACTACCTATCTTATTCACATATATACTCTTTACATCTTTCAGACTATATATCTTCCAAAATACTCCACATTATTCTACTATTCGACAAAACATAAGATTATGTGAATAAAAAGCATATGTTACCCATGACTTCCAGGTTCAAGTTCCTCCTGTGCCTCTTCAACATGCAAACTTGGTTCCTCACTCAAACAAACACTAGGATCTAACTGATGGTTCCTGACGCCAGAATTTCCCTCTGCTAAGGGAGCAAAGCCATCACAAATTCTGAATACCTCCTTTAAACGCCCACAGTGGATGTCTGCACCTGAAATTTGATATTCTCCATCTTATGTCTCATATTCAGAACACCAATATTCAATTGTTCCATTGTTTTTTGGAGCACCTCCATGTCCTTCCCGAGGCCAAATAATTGAGCAAACACAACAACCATATTTTGATTGATTTCCTTAACAAACTCTTTGACAACCTCCTTACATGAGTTGTCGATAATTTCCCCAAAACTCTCGCTGCTTCCAGACTCCTCAACATCATTGCCACTTCCATTACTTGCAGAAGCCATTTTCCTTTCTATTCTCCCCTGCATCAGAGAAATCCGATGATTTATCTGCGTTAACCAACAACTATAAATAAGAGCATGATTCTTTCCAACATTCCTTGCCATCTTGTCAAGGATAAATGCATTTTGATTCTACAACATTGCTAAGTCGTTTCCCTCCCTCTCCATCACCATGAGTTTCCGCTGGACTCGAACCACAATGATACAATGCATGCGCTCACCTGATCTCTTATTTATTGACCAAAAGAATAACCAAGGAAAGAGTTCTCACTTGTCATGAGTCATGGTCGCCTTTCTACCATGCACCCACTTGTGCTTTAATTTCTAGTTAACATTTCCTTCACCCAAGGCTCTCCATCGTATCCTTGATATGTTGTCATACTTAGTTTCCTACATTTTCATATTATCTCCCAAACTCCAGCTATATTCCAAAAGGATTACGATAAATGTAATATTTGATAGATATGACATATATCACTATGATGGTTTATAAGAAAGGATCCTTGCTCTAATTCCACTCCAATATTGGCTCATACATCCGCCAGTTGATTATTAGCTCTTTTAACATGGAAGATTTTGATTTTTTCTATTTTTCTTGTAGGTTTTAACCCCGTACAAAATTACCTACATAAGAATTCTAAAACATAAAATAAACAATGCAAGAGCATAACACATAAAACACATACACAGACATTTCCCCCTGGATCCTAAAACTGGGACTACTAGCTTGATTTTTCATTATATTCCTTTGAATTTTACAACACATATTTATACATGATGAAGCATCCAATACCATGGACTGAAAACCATCGCGTCCAAAAAACGAAAACCATCGCATCCAAAACTATGTGCGAAAAATCATGCACAAAACCATAGGTAGGTCCACCCAACCTAATATAGGTTCCAAAAACAAAATTTTCATAGTGGAGTTACCTGCACCCCTCAAACCCCCTATCACTCCCCCCACTATGCAATTGGCGCAACGAAGGTGGGGCTCCACCCCCGGATTAACTACGTGGAAAGAATATAACACAGCCCAACATTTTCCCACTTGTTGTTTTCTTTCCACGGGGGGCCACAAGAGAGCTTAGTCATTTATCCAACCCTGCAACACCCATTGTTTCTCTACACCAAAAGAACTTCTCAGAGCTCACAGATTTTGTCAATGCATTTGCATTATTCTTCAAAGTGTCCACCTTTATGAGCAACACCTTTTTGTCTTCTATCATATCCCTCACAAAGTGATACTGAACATCAATGTGCTTTGTCTTTGAATGATATGCAAGGTTCTTTGCCAAGAAAATTGCACTTTGGCTGTCACAGCCTATTCTTATAGTTCCTTGTACTAACCCCATACTTGAACACAATCTCTAAAACCAAACTGCTTCCTTGATTGCATGAGTGGCTGCCATGTATTCTACCTATGTAGTTGATAGTGCTACTACAGATTGTTTCTTACTCATCTAACTGACTGCACCTCCAAATAGGTTAAACACATACCCACTTGTATATCTTCTCTGATCCAGATCTCCAGCTCAATCTGCATCAAAAAAGCCACGAATATCCAACACTCTGTCAAATCCTGGTCTTCCTTGGTAGCAAAAACCATAGTCACTAGTGCCACGCAAATACCTGAAAACCTGCTTCAATATTGTCCAGTGCTCCTTCCCTGGTTTTGACATAAACCTGCTCAATACTCCCACTACATGTGAAATGTATGGTCTAGTACAGACCATCGCATACATCAGGCTATTGACTACACTTGCAAATGGAACACAACACATGTCCTCTTCCTCTTCTTGTGTCTTGGGACACTGTTCAACAGATAACTTTACACCTACAGGAATAGGAACCTTCATCGGTTTACTATCATGCATATTAAACCTCTGCAATATTGTCTTGACATACTTCCTTTGGTTTAACCAGAGCTTCCTCTTTGTCCTATCTCTTTTAATTTACATGCCAAAATATAATTTGTAGCACCAAGATCTTTCATGTCAAATTTGGAGGAAAACTGGGTCTTCAAATCCTGGATAATTTCTTTTTCATTTCCAACCAGCAACATATCATCCACATACAAGACCAAATAAATAACATGGTCACCAATTAATTTAAAATACACATAGTGATCTTCTTTGCTTCTGGTGA
>APFE030519995.1:0-15314 GCA_000404065.3 Pinus taeda
AGTTGCAGAAAGCAGTCTTGGGAGATTTGATTTTTGAGGGGTCAAATCAACTCCAAATTCAGAAATTCCAGTTGGGTTGGAAAGTAGACTTCCAGAAATTTCCAACGAGCTATCTTGTACCTGATTTGGACACCGGGAAGGCCCTCAAACAGAGCTGACAATGCGCGCGACTAGTTAAAGTCAGGGACGCGACCACTCAGGCAAATTTGCTAGTTTTGACCAGTTCGGCCAGCAAAGCACTGTTTTCACCTTGGTTGACTATTGAGGCATGTAAATGATGGATTTTTGTGTAAATTTCATGGCACTTAGATATTTTTACTCTTCTTAACCACTTCTAGAAGCTTCTTTGATGTAAATGGTAAATATTTAATGCATGGATAGGTTTCCTAAGTTTTAGAGGCAAGTTGTTGTGCTGGCCTATTTTCTAGTGATTAATTTAGAATTAGTTGCAACAGCTCCTAGGAAGCTGAGCTCGACCCCTAGAGGTCGGGAAAGGAGTTAGACCTTCTATATTATGCCTTCTCTTACTCATTTTCATGGTTGGACTCTAGAGGGAGAAGCTCTATTGTATTGTTTACTTGTATTTCTGCAATTTGAGGAAAAGGAAGGCCAGGGTTTTGCAGACTTCATTGTGGATTCTTGTGGATTATTATGTTGATGGTGTGTTTCCTACTTGTCATTGTAAGTGTGTTTATGTGTTCCATCTCTTAATCTCTTGCTGCTAATTAAACAAAAGAAGTGATAAAGTTTGAATTCATGCATGCCATGCTCAGCTTTCAATTTTGTTTAATATTTATGTTTTCCACTGTCTAGAGAGGATTCGAATTCATTGTTTTCCCTCTTTAGCTTCTCTTCTTTCCTCCTTGATCATCTATTCCAGCTAAAGGCATCAGCATAAACTCCTACCTTTCCCCAAAGACCCACCTGCAAAAACTGAGCTCAATCCCCGCACCCTGAATTGCACTCCCTCCAATTGCCACCCAAAAACCCAAAAAACTTTAAATCAAACCCCCTTATCAGTTTACTAGCCTAAAATCTTTGTTCCTAATTGGTCAACTCATCCTATTGACAAATTCACCGAGTTTGACCCGAGAGAGCCTTCTCATACCTCGTAGGGCTAGCTACGAGTTGAAATGGTTTGATGTAGCTTTGAGGTTTGTCTATCTCAGCCTAGGTGAAATCTCAAACACTAACAGAATCCATTCTACACTTTGAAGTCACACTTAGTATGTTGGGAATAGAAATTCTGCAAGCCTTCCAAAGAAGATTGCATGCCTTACCCTACAACCTACAAATACGAGAATATTACTCTCCTAAAAGGCTAAGGAATGACTTAGAGAGGACACCATTGTACAAGAGAATCACACAGAGGATGAAAATCAGGTGGATAGGACTCAAACTCAGTCCACCCTTTGCTGGTAGGCCTACAAGAAGGAAGAGATGAAGCAAAAGAGAAAAGGGAGTGGATAAAGATAAAAAGGAATGCAGGTTTTTACCCACAAGAGGGAACACCATCTGAGGAGACTTGGGATGTCACGGAGGCCACCAGGGCCATGAAAGAGCTTCACATGGATGAATGGGTTGCTCAAAGGATGAGAAACGCCTTCAGTAGGGGGTTGATGATGAGTCCCATCAATAAGTACATTTTGAAGATCATTATTCCATCCTCTAGCCTCAAATTATCCTTCTCTCACATTAATTCATATTTTTTGTTATATTATGCTTAGTAAGAGGAGTAAAAGGTATTTTTCATAGTATGCAGCCTAATGTGGTTTAATTGTAGAAAAAGAAGCATTTTTTATGCTATTACTCTGTAGAGGCTTGATGGAGACAACTAGGAGAGAATATATGGGGTTTTCCCACCTCCTTAACTCCCTAACTCAGCTTGAGATCATAGTATCCTCTCTCACTAGTTCAAATTCATTGGCAACTGAGTGACTCGAAGTCTAAGTGAAGCTTAAAAGGGACAAGATCCACCATTTTCGATCTCAAGGAGTGAATCACTCCTCCTTTTAAGGGAGCCACTATCATCTTCCCTTTTGTATAAATAAACAAGAAGAAGAGCTCTTTAGATCCAAAGTTTTTATTCAGCTAGGTGTAGCCATTGAGATTGAAGCTTGACATTGTTACTTTGAAATCCTATGTGATTAATGAGACCTACACTTTTTCATAGTGAGAAGTTGGATTTTAAGTTGCATCTGAGTTAGTTTTATAGGGTTTATACCCTTAGGTTTGGGCCCAACCCAGAGGATTTGGTCCCTCTTTTTGTACTTATGTTTCTTCTTGATTCCAACGGGTTCATAATTTCTTTCATTTCATTAGAGATTGATTTATAAAAACTTGTGGTTGCAACCTCTTCCTCACCAGTATTGTAGGAGAATGAGTGGAAGGATTCACAACATTAGACCAAAAATATTGTGTTTATGATTTCTTGGAAATAAATTAGTGTTATTTTTTCTATTTTACATTTTCCTTATATAGCTTAGAAGTCAATTTTAGTGATTAGATTATTGTTATGGCATAAACTAGATGTTATTTAAATTCAACTCGTCTTTTCCACCATAGGTTATCTCATTTTGTTAATGATAAATGGATGTGTGCATGTGATTGATTGTTTGTAGGGTTGTTTTGATCTGTAGGGAAGGGAAACTTTACCACTTCAATCTTGAGCTTATTCATATCCTCTTTCCACCTTCAAATTATGTCCCAAAACACTGTTTCATAAGTCATTCTTCCTAGTATACCGTGAGCACTCATCCTAATGCAAGACAGACCTCTGAGACATCTTGAGCTTGGCTAGGGGCTCAACCAAACCACCCTTCATTTGATTCAATCTCCATCTATCTCTCCATACCATTAAGACATATTTTTCACCCTCAAAGCCACTTGAAATCCCTCATGAAACATTACATGCCCTCTTGTAGCAATGCAAGACCACTTATAGCAGCCACTTGTAGCAAGCATGTAGCACCACTTTCAACCTTTAGTTTTGATCCCCATTGAAAATTTGGCTCAATCAAGATGAATAATGACCCCTAGCTATGATTTGATGATCAAGGGAAGCTCATAGGCCACTCCAACCATTTCTTTTATTCACTGCAAAACAAAGTAGAATTAGTCTTTTTATCATAAGTATGATGCAAGAAGGCTACTGGTTTTCAAGCACGTGTGAGCTAGGTAGAGGATACATGCAATTATGATTGGTTTTGATGAAATATGCAAGATAAAATAACTTCCTTTCTACAAGTATATTTGGTGGTTTGATGGATTTTGCAAGTTAAAATAGATTTCTTTCTGCAAGTAGATTAGTCCTTGTCTTTTCATGAATTGATTAATTAAGCATCTACAAGTTGAGTAAATGGAATTTCCACTTTCATAGCTAGAAGTAGTTTTCAATTGTACATTCATGAAAAAGCTTTAGTTTTAATTGAGTAGGAGGAATGGTCTCTAAGAAATTTTGATCTAATGTCATAATTGAAGGTGGGATGAGTGGAATCCAATTTGTTGTGCATATAGTAATGTCACCTCTAATTTTGTAAGAACCCTAGGTTGATAGTTTGAGTTGAGGATCCCTTGGGAGTTGCAACATTCTTAGTGCAATACCAGGGATGACCAACCCATCACTTTTTATGTATCTTGGGAGGTACTCCCATAGCCTAGGGTACTGGGTTTTTGAGAAGTTTGACCAACATGGGCTTTGTGGACAATGTACCCAAGTAGTGGTTTTGCACCCAAATTTGCAGGCACAGAACCAAGAGGAGATTTCGATGGATTTTTCATTAAGGGAATATGAGAAACCTTAAGGAGCTTAGGGGCACGGAAGGCATTTATGTGGTAGTCTTAAATAAATGAAAATAAATTTTTCCTATGATTATATGGAATTTTAACAATTTGTTAAGGTCGACATGGTGAAATATGGTGACCCTGGGTGCCTAGTGAAACCCACCTAGAACTCTATAAATAGAGGAAAATATTAGCTCGTTCACTCACACATCTGAGTTCATTCATCAAAAGAGAAAGACATTTGAGGTAGCCACAGACCTATAGGAGACAATCCAAGTGAAGGAAGCATATGGTTTTTTTGAATCTTTTCTATGTCTTGGATATACCTGTGTTAGGGTGAAGGTTGTCCAAGTTGGAGAGATAGAGTTTTGTGCACGTGTGAGAAAATTTTCAATGTTTTTGGGTGTATATTTTATAGTTCAAGAGGAGGAGGCTTGAGACCCTGTGATAGTCAAATTAAAGGGTCATAAGGCTTGTTTTGGAGGGTCGAGATTCCTAGCTAGCAGCTGGAGCTAGGTCACATTTCTTGAGGGTATATCATAGGGATTTAAGAGCCTTAGAGTGAGGATTTGTGTGGGTCTTGAAGGAAAGTACATGGAAAGTTTTGGGAAGTATTGTGGAACACTAAAAGAGGGCAAAAAATACATAAGTACTATGTGCACAGAGCCATGGAGTATAGGGTATAAGAAGACATCCAAGAGAGGTATGTTGTTTATCTTTCCAAGTGTATGAATACTAGGTGATGTAGGGTATGGGAAAGTTTGTGTAGAAGGCTATGTACAAATTTTGGAGGAGTGTTAGTGGCTTGCTTAGAAGATTAAGTGTAAAGGAAAAGAGGCAAATTTATCACTATGTGTGAGCAGTCCTGTGGAGCCCTAAGATCAAAATTTTACAAAGAGGTAAAGGATTCTTAGTGGGTTGATTATTGTGCCCTAGTTGAGTGATTTTTAGTGGATAACTTCAGTGATAAGAGGGAACTCTCCAAGCCCTAAGTCTGCTCATCCTTGGATAATTAGAGAGGCAAGTAGTGAGAAATTGTCAAGACCCTAAGAGTTCGTACTCTTAGAGGAGCCAGAGAGCAACTAATGGGAAAGTTTGTATTAGCCAAAGTTTAGTCACTTTTGGAGAAACATGAGGTAATGGCATATTATTGAGCCAGAGATGTAACCTTTCTAAAGTGGAAAAAGTTGTGTGACACCATAAGGGAAGGAAAAGCAACCACCAGATGTGTTCAAGGTACACGGAATGAAAGGGTTGTGGAAGAGCTACATCAACAAGTAAGTCAAGTGTAGTTTTTTCAGCGAAAGATTGGTTGTCATAGTTGTTGACACTAAGCCCTAGTTGTGCCTTTGTATCAGGGTTGATTTTAAGGGCCATCATTTCTGGTACAGGAGCCATAATATTATTGTATTCAATATTTGTAATATAACAAGTGTTGGGTTAAAATTTGTCTCATGTACTAGTGTTGGCTTATATGGGCCTGACCCAGGTTCGGAAGAATTATTTAGCCAAGCAAGTCCTGCAGCTATCAGCCCTTTTGGTAACAATCCGCGGAGCGTGGATTGAGGTCTCACCTGAGCTAGCAGGGGAGGGTGCTGGAACCAGGTTTCCGCACCCTTGGGATGTCTGGATGGGGTCTAGAGGTATCACACGTTGTTCTACAGCCTCGCACTGCACTATATTCGCATTGATTTGGAACCAAAATAACTTTAACTTTATATTATCATGTTGTTTATAGATCTAATCTATTTGATGAATTAATGTAAATCAGATCTACTTAAAAGGGTCTTTAAGCAAACATTTAACATATTTAACTAGTTCGCGCACTTAAAATAAACTTAGATTCACATACATCTATACCATAAGCATATGCGCATAGATCAAATAGTCATATTAACCATACACAAAGTCATATCCATGATAACTCAGATTGTGACACAAAAATTGCAGAATAAACTTATATTTATTTTCACCTTATCACCAATACATCCAGATCCATCCTACGCACTTAGTTGCAGGGGTCCACGCACACAGCTGCAGACTCTTCCAAGCCTCTACACACACAGCTGCAAAGCCTCTATCTACTACCCGAACCCTTGACTCGAACTTATAGATGCTTTCAGACTATTCTCCTCAAAAACCCATTACATTTTAGATCCAAGATCATACAACAAAACTTAGCTACCTCTACCCATAGAGCCTTGCTCTATTTATAGCTTTCCATGGACCGCGATCCACAGGCGAGTTGACTCAATTTACATTTATTTACATTATTTTTGGGTGGACTACCCTTTGACTTCAACTTATTACAAATCGCACTCCATGCATCCCACAGAGTCTTTATCCTATCTTTACTCAAAACTTCAGGCTTTGTGGCCCATGCCCATTGCGCGGGGCTTCTACTACCCAACATTCCCCCAACACAATCATCATGACTCATCTCGAGTCACTCAGTTGGTTTGGCCATCTTGGCACGGAGATCGGTTAGCAGCCTCTGTGTGTCACTTGTGCTGGCAGCAAACTCTTCCGTCATTCACTGCATTCGTTCCATGTGTGTCGCTGATACCGCAGTCCCTGCCTCTGCTCTCTCCATAATGGCATACTCTGCCTGCATGTGGGCTACCTTGCGCTCTATGGTGGTTGAAACTGCAAATGCCTCATCCAGCCACATTTGGAGACAGGCTTTAATCACTGATTCCTTCTGTCTAGCGGCATCAGCTTGGATTTTTAGGTCTTGAGCCTCCTGTAGCTTGGCCAAGAGTTGTGTAATAGAAATGGTCTGCGCGGTTCCTATGATCTGATCATAGGCTTGCTGGAGCTCCCAGGCCTCAATTTCCAATCAGCGAAGTGTTGGATCCTCCTGAAGGGAGGTGAGTGTAACAATCGACTGAGTTAGTAGCTTGGTACATTCCTCCATTGAATGTGTGAGCATCATGTAACCCAAAGTAATAATGTTTCTGCATTGCTCTAGGATCTCTAGTGGTGTCAACTGTGGAATCTATAGTTTTAAGTCCACGATCTACAATATGAGCTCTAGTTGGATCTGTGCAACCTCCTCCTTTGCGTGTCAGAACCCAGTAGCCAATTTATGGATTTGTGTCTCAATAGGAAATTTCGCCACAATCTCTAGCTCATGGGCACTCAAGCAAGCTTCTGCTACTAGCTTCTCCACCTATTACTTCTGTATGACTGCTTCGTCTCGTTGGAGGTACAGTTGTTCGATATTAACTTTCTATTCCTGGAGTACTTGTTCTGCGTGACCATCCCTAGCATGGAGCTCCATTGTGGCACTATCCTGGAGCTGTTGCAAACTTTTATGCGATAGAGTAGCCACATTTAGTCCTAGCCCTGTAAGTCATCCTAGCACAGCTCGGTCCTCTGCATTTGCAGTGATCAATGCTCCTGCTGGAATCGTGATGGAATGAGCCATTTGGGCCTTCAACAACGGTTCAACGGATGTCATACCAGGAACCCCCTGAGTAGTGCTAGTGCCTATTGGCGTGATCCTTGTTCCAAGTTCCTGTAGCTACATATGGCGTTCCCCCAAAACAATCTGCTGCTCTGACATGGTCTCGTCAATTGCATCCCGAGCAGTGTCTCGAACGGTGTTTTCTATGTCATTTAGGTCCCCCTCGGTTAAGGTGGTCACTCTGTTGTCCATTTTGGATGCCTTTGCCTTCTTCCGTGGCTTCGGCCATTTTGGTTTCACTGGTCGCTTTAAAGGCAATTCCGTGCCATTTTTTGGTGGTTCATCTGCAACCATCTTAGTGGGCGCCTTCTGACTGCTTTTGTTCATTGTCGACGTAGTCCCTCCTAGTGTTGTCTTTCCTACTGCCATCAACACCACCTCTCGAGCTGCCTGAACTTCCATCACAAGATATTCATTTCACTTTTGTTGTACGACACACTTAGCTTCCTCCTTTTGCTGTTGGATAGAAGCCTCATTGTGCTTTATTGCCTCTGGTCTGTGCCATGTTGGTGGCCAGGTATCCACAACCCCGTCGACAACGTCATCAATGGCAATAAAGTGGAGTGAGGTCCATGCCCATGCCGGGTCCTTGCGCACCCTGATGTATATATAATGCATTTCTAATTTAAACTCAGCAATATGCTTCATGCTTTCATAGATCCACATCCGCGTCCATCAGTATCCAAAATATTTTGATGTTTCAGATTCGTCCAACATCCCTTGTTGCCTAGATAAAGCATATCTAGTGGCTTCCGGCCACTCTAGGTCCAAGACAGGAAACTAACTATCTTTAGGTAAGTCAGTGGTGACCAACATGATGGACAAGAGTAGCCACGTAAAATGGAAGGTCTTGCCCTCCTCCTAAACCTTTTGGCAGCTGGTCAGAAACTCTTCACAAAGGAACTGTGACCAATTGAATCGTACTCCAGCTGTGCATTCCTCAGCGAGTGCAATGGCTACTGTCAAAACCTCAATGCCATGGCATTTCCTCATTATTTTCCCTGCCAGTAACTGGGTGGTGACACAAACTGCATTATCTGAAATGCTATCAATGATGTACCCTCACTACCCCTTCGCGAGCTTATACTTCTTTTTCAAGTTCTCTATCATCACGACATCACCACTTCTATCAGCAATTTCCTGGGGGTCTCTTCCTTCGTAGGGAAGGTGTGAAACTCGATGAGAAAGTTCAGCTATGATGCGGACGAGTTTGCCGACCCATAATATTTCCTCATGAACCAAACAGAGCAACTACTTTATGACTAACATTGTGATAGGGGGCCGGAGAAAGTGAGAGATAGACAATGGAGAGAGCAACCCAGCTTTGTCCACCTTCCACAGCCACTCCTTTGGCTATAGCATTGTCACCATCCCTTCTACACTCTGCTCCATCAGTGCGTCATTCACCAAGTGGGGGAATTTTGTTGTATCTGTGAGGTTCCAATCTTCAAATTTCATTGTTGCAATACATCCAACCACCGACCATTAGAACTGCTTTTGGAAGAGACGAGGTAACTAGTATAGTGTCGACTTTATCCAAGTTTGTAGGTACCTTTTCCTTCCCCTTGTTTGGAGACACATACTTGGGTCGTTGCATGGGTTGGATGGGATCCTCTTCAAGGTTTACTTCTTCTACATATGTGGGAGAACCTTCTGCTCCCTCGTCACTTTCAATTGTGATAGTTCTACCCTTTTCCTCCATTATGAACTTTCTAAAGTGTAGGTTTTGTGGCGACCTTCTTACTGATTCTGGAGGCTGAGGGTCCTTCCTGGTCTTCAATGTCCAGGGTGATTTAGGGAGCTGGGTAGCTTGCGGTGTGGATTTCTGTGGACTATCTGTGGTAGGATTTTTCACTTTGAGGATTGCTTCCCATCAATGTTTTAGCAATGCCTGAAACCATGGAATTTTTTTGAGTTGCTTCTCACTCATCTTACGCTTGTCTCAGACCTAGGGTGGCTTTCTTACAGGATGGTAAAGCATGGTGGTGTGACCCTTACTATGATTATATATGATTTCGAATTTAAAATTGGTTGTTCGCCCTTGCGGCAGCTCATAAATGCAACTTTGGCGGTTATTCTTCTACCTTAATTGCCCGCCCCTGTTATAGACATTTTTGGGCACTTCAACCCCAATCATAAATGTCCATAAATTGAGGGCTCCTAAGTCCCTAAAAGTGTTTCTTCACTACCTAAAGGAACAAGGTCATTTGATTACATCATCTCCCAGAAGTTCTCCGCTAAAATCTTCTCATAAATGGTCAAAACTGGACCATACTGAAAACCCAGTGTAGAGGGTGCGATGCATATCACCTTCCCAGTGTATAGGGTGCGATGCATACTTAATGGTTCCTTTGTAGGGTGCGATGGTCGGGAATGGAAAAATGGCAGGGACAAAATGAAAGGTGGAAGATCATGGAATCTTCCAGAAGCTTCCCCTCTGACACTTGCCTCTTTGTTTTCGACCAGGGATGAGTAAGAGATCACCATTCTCCAAGTGGAAGTAGGAACTATCAAAGAGATGACACTAATCAAGTCCTCAGAAGATGACACACCTCCCTGTAATCATCTATACATGGATCCCTCCTCACAGAGATCTAGAGGCTGGAATCTTGTATCTTGTAGAGAAGTGTTGTTGGTTTTCTGGTGTATATTCATAGTGTTGGGTGATCTAAGCTTTACGTGAGGTGAAGAAGGGCTTTCTAGCTGGAGGATGATGCTGGGTCAGAACATATGGTTGTAATCCTCTTGCTACTTTTCATCTTAATAAAGCTATTCAAGTTTTCCTCCATATTCTTGTGTAATTGTTTATATATGCATTTGTATGGTTAACACACATCTGGTCCTGTGTTATTTATGAATATAGATCTTTGTTCTTCGATAGTAGTATGTTGTTGTGATTCCACAGATGCTCTTTGAAGCTGGGCAGACGAAGAAGAAGCGACTAAGGTCTAATTAGGAAAGAGAGGAATCAAACAAGAAAATCAAGCGCAAGACTAAGGTTAGTCTCCTTGGTCCCCCTCTTGTCTATTTTCATAAAGGAAAATGAAAGTAGACTTTACTTGTTTGTTTCTAAGATAGCTACCAGTCTTAGTGGGAATAGCAGCATCGGAGTGGACACTATTCCCGGTAACAAAATGGCGACTCCACTGGGGATCGACTAGATTGTTTGTTAGCCTATCTTTGTTTCTTTTATAAACTTACAGACGGAGCCTGAAGCCAAGCCAGCTAGCCTTCGAACTGTATTTTTTATACAAATGCAAAGTAGATCAATGTTGCTTCAGTCTATCTCCGAGTTTTGTTTATGAATTAAACAATCGATCTGCAAACAGTCTAATTTCCCTAAGTGGTGGCTCTAGTAACCTCCTTAGATCTACCCCTGTGATTCACAAATACTGAACATCACTTACTCGGCCTAAATCCCTGAACTAAATTGCAAATTGTGAGTAAAAACTTGGTTAAAGTCTCACACTGGTACCATCGCACCCTTCCTTCAAGGCAGTCTATATGCATCGCACTTCCCGAGTGCAGTAGGTGCGCTGCATACTTAATTCATAGTGTGACAGGTGTGATGGTCAGGGAAGTTTAACTTTACCTTTAGACTTTGGTTTTTTCCTCACTGTTTTTAGTCCTATTGTGGAGTTTTGCTATCTGTGGTCAGTGTATCTCTGTGAAAACCCCCTTCTCTTACATTATTCTGCCTCCATAGTGCAAAGAAATGTAAGTGTTTTTATGTATTGTGTGCCATTTTCAGTTCTCTTTTGCAAAAAAGTAGCATAGTAGAACTGTCGTTTCTTGATCTGAAAGTGTCGTAGCTGTCGTTTTCAATTTTAGAAGACAATCCCATTGTTCTTGATAGTCAATTATACAGTTACTATTGCATATAATTTGAATTAATAGTTTTTAAAGTGTCGAAAAGCAATTTTCATTTCGAAATCGCAAAGTGTCTCTCTTACCTTCACTTCATTTTGAAAAGAAATTTGTTGAGTATTGTCGCTTTGAAAAATAATTCAGATTTTCACATAGCTTATCATCATTCATACATTAAGAAGGCTGAAAACAAATACATGCATGTGCATTTGCATTTAGGCTGCTTGGTTTGATTTAGGACAGTGCATTTAGCGTGTGCTCTGTGCTCTTTGCTGAAAGATTCTTAACTTTCTTTCCTTAGTAGCTAGGATTTTCATTGCCAAAATAAGATTAAACATTCGTTTATCATCTTAGACTGCATTTTAGGAATTGTATACACATCATGTGGTGAACCTAAAAGGAAATTTTTTAAGAAAGATCAACTTAAAATAAATTTAATGAATCTAACAATGCTTTGGAACCTAACGCACAACATCTAGAGGTCTAGGCTAGAGACGTATTTCGGTGTCGTAAAGCCTAGTAACTGTTGTTTTATTGTTGGTTAGGTGATTCCTCCACTCTGAGATGGAAAGTGCCAGTACGGACTTGTGCTCCCACGTACTGTCGAGTATATTTTGGGAGACCACAATAGGCTACATCCTTTATCCTTAGGAAGCCGTGTCTGCCACCCTATCGATTGCAATGCACTAAACACAGTGTTCGGGAAGATTGACTGTCGTACTATAAAAAGTATTCTGCAGTTTTGCGGTTGGTTTGGTAATCCCCTCTACCTAGATCTCCAGAGAAGTCCATTTTTCTCCTTTTCAGACTCCTTAAAGGAAAAGGTCCTCTGAGCACTTGTCACTTCAGGCTCAATAAAAGTCGAAGGTGACTAGAGACATCTTTTGTTTTTTCTCGACTCTTTAAAATTGAAAAAACAAGTTGTGTCAAAGCATCTAAAATTTATTTTAATTGGAATAACATCACAAATTCCCTCATTGGTCTTTAGGTTGAGAAAATGGAGTCTTCCAACCAAGGATTTCCCCTTGGAGGAAATCCTAGTCCCTTCTCATCTTGGGGAGATGTTGGTGCACCCCATATGGCCACATTGTCACTTCCAGGGTTGACAATTGGTTTGCCTGTCCGGCTCTTCTCCACCTCTGTTGTTCAGAATCTCGTAATTCCTAAACAGTCAAGTCAGCAACTAGATGACACTATAGTTGTCTCCCAACCTTCTACTTCGTCTGATTCTCCCTCTCCTCCTTCCTCTTCACTTGATAAAGCTGATAAAGCTAAAAATCAAGTAACTGAGAAGAAGAAGAAGCAGAAAGAGAAAAAAGGAAAGAAGAAAAATGAACCAAAATCGAAAGGGGGCAACCAAGCGTCATCTAGCAAAAATCCTCACACCGCACTGTCTAAACTTAAATCTCCTTGTGTCATTTTCAATGGAGACCATTATCACCGATATTTTCCCTGCATCCCACGGATCTTAAGGGACTCGTCTCCTCGTTTGCATAATCCGGTGGCATCAACCTCTGATAATCATGTTGAATGCACAAAATCAACCAGTGAAAGCGAAGCACCTGGATAGAAAAGGAATCCCAGATTTCCTTGTAAATTGTGTGAAGGAAATCACACCGTCCAGCGTTGTCCCTTCCTTGACGAAGCTAAAAGAGTTTTCGATGACCATCCTGCTTCACCGCTACGACTCCCTCCTGGATATAAAAAACTCTTGCCAAGTCCACCACTGGTTGAAAATCTGGCTGGCCCATCATTGTGGTCAGTCAAAGCGTCTATCATTGAAAATGAACCCTCTGAATCCATACCAGACGAAAGTCAGAAGGTTGAGATGACAGTTGACCCGGTCTTGCCTTCAGAGTGTTCATCTTTGAATGATACCGTCACTGAAGAGAAAGAGAACGACACCATTCAAATTCTTTTCATAAACACAGACTCCAATGAACTTGGGGGCAGTCCACCCATTCCTTTATTGTAAGAAGGAAGTTCATCAGAGACATATCCGACTGTCTATTCGGTCCCACCTCCAAGCAACCTAGTCGTTTCCTTCAACTGGAATCTACTAGGCAGACCCCGTTTACCAGCTAGTGTAACATTCAGAATCATTGTACAAGCTTACAAAATGGTCATGGCTGGTACCATCATTGATGAAGGGGATTCTGTGAGTATTCTTTCCTCAACTTCTTGGAAAGCGCTTGGTTCACCATTGCTTTTTCCTAAAATGAGAAATCTGACAGGCTTCGACAAAGGGACCAGTAGACCTTTATGGATCCTTCCAAATGTGCCCATTACTTTGAGAAGGAAAACCATTCACATGAACGTAATGGTAGTTCAAGGACTCTTGGATTATAATCTACTCCTTGGACGTGACTATATTTATTGCATGGGAGCCATCGTCTCCTCACTCTTTAGAGTAATGTGTTTTCTGCACGAAGGCAGAATGGTCAAGCTCATAGACCAAATGTCATTCCCAGTTCACACATCACAAATAGTCAAATACCATCCCTAAATGGTCTTTTCACGCAAATAATGTCTCATCGATCTCTAGTCCGTCCACCTGATGAGTGCGAGTGATTTAAGAGGATGTGACTGAAGCCTAGGGGGCATGCACCCTAGTCTGTTTCGGCAGGGAAACCTTGGGTATAGAGTGGGTTTCTGCGGAGGATATATGACTAGTCTGACACACCCGTCCTCATAGGAAAATGTGATTAGGCTAGAATAAGATACCTTCGTTAAATTTATGTGAGTGGCATGCATCTGCACCACTCACCTTTGTCTATTTCTGTAGACATCGCCAAGGAAGCATTCGGTCCGCTTCGCGGGGAACTTTCATAGTAACCTAGGAATTTTTCTTTATACCTGGGAGCATGCAAACCTTTCCACATGCAAGCAAAGAGTGAATATTTATTTTTTAAATTTGTAGGACCTCTAACCCTTTAAACCCGTAAGGCTGGTCGTTTCCTAGCTTGCAAAAAGAAAGGATCTGGGGCAAAGCTTTAAAAGATGCAAGCCCCTTCAAAATGGCATCTTAAATGAGACATCCTTATTATACGACTGGCGAGCAGTGTTACCGCTGGGTTCAAGCTCGTTAAAAAATAAACCCCCCACGAGCAGTTTTAGCACATAGTTGAAGCTCATTAAAAAATAAACATAAGTCATGAGAAAATGTTTCCCCCAGAATTTAAGCTCATTAAAAAATGAACCGGTAAATAACCATTGTGAATGCCTTATCACCAGCTTTTGAGCCTTGGTCGTGTTCTCATCATCACCTCCACTCTATTTTTAGCCAATCATTCACCCCCATATGATTGTTTAACCCTTCGAGGAACATCTGCGAAGAGTGATTCTATTAGCCATCCTTGTGACACTGCTGTGATTGGAGAATTCCAAATCTTACCTGGAATCAGTTGCTACCCGAAACCATCACTCGTTCCTCAAAAATGAGTCTCCTTTAATTTCTTTTCAACTGACTCGTAAATATGTAAAGATTTCCGAGCGATTGGCCTCTCCAGCTTGTTAAATTCATCGGAAGTGCTATCCCTCCTCTAGATTTTAATCTTTTTGGACCTAAGGGATTATTACACAAAAAGATCGGGCACTTGTCTTGTTCGGCTCGTTAAAGCTATCGAAAATTCATCCCTTTTGTATTATTTTATGTTTTTTGGACTTAAGGGATTACATGACGAAAAAGAATCGTTGGAGTCTCCTTTCTGTTCCTTTCAGACTCTCTAATATTGAAAGGGACCGAGTTATCTTTGTCATTAAACTCGTTAAAACCGAATAGCGACAAACTTGTCCAAATGGACGAGAACGAGTTTCACTGTCGCTGGGCTCACTAAAATATAGTGACAGGTTCGCTCGAAGGGTGGATTATAGAACAAGCATATGTTATCCTCCTCAAGCTTGACAAAAATAAAGAGGTACTGGTCAGCAATGACTGGGGAAAATTGGGAAGAAAACTTGAAAAAACTTTATTGGTAACAAGTCACTCTTGAACATGACACTTTCCTTCTGCATCCAAGCCGGGTTGGGTTGTTCCGTTCACTGGTCATCGCCATTGGTCCGTCAAACAATACATATTTGGGGTTAATGCTACCAATCCATCGTCAGTGTTGCCGATATGTTCAAGAGAAGTCATTCAGACAATTCGCCTGTGTCTCACCCACTGCAATACATTCATGCTCCATTCCTTCATGAC
>APFE030520006.1:0-15095 GCA_000404065.3 Pinus taeda
GAATAATGTATGTTTAGAGAAGGATTGCTCTTGTTTGTCTTGTTTGTCACTAGAGAGTCTTAGACTCCTAGGGAGGTTAGGTTTGTCCGCAAAAATAACTCTTTCCGCATGACAAGGACTAACAGGGGTTTGGCAATCTTTTTGTTTTTGTTTTCTGATGATTTTGGGAATTAGATTTGGATTTTCAATGACAGGTGGGTTGTTTGGGTCAGGATTTGATCGTGTATTACGCGTTTGTTTCTTAGGAGCCAGCTTCTAATATATCTTTGGAATTTTTCTAAAAAATGCAGCAACACAGGTCGACCGAGCCTTTCACAAGTCGGTTTCTTCCTTTGTAGAGCTGCGGACTGGTTTAATAAATTTATCTGAGGAGGTCCCCAGCGGAGTCGCCATTATGTTATCACTCAGGTTTTCCCTAGGCTCCTAATAGGGATACGTCCGAGGTAACCACAAACCAATCTTTGGATTGGAGGTTCTAGCCCACCTGCAATCAGAGAGGGCTCTCTCTCTATGCTTCAACTTTTGTTGATGATTTTAGGCTAGTTTTCTGGCTTCAAGGGGGTGTTGTTTGTGATTGGATGGAAGGTAGGATTCTCGAACAGAGAGGCAAGGTAAGGTGTGATAAGTTTCGAACCATTAGGCATGGAGTCACGGATTGAGGCTTGCAAGCGTTTTCTTGGTCACAAGGGGATACAGAGCGGGATAGCCACACAAGATACAATTATCGGTCTGTTGAAAGTACGGAATGAACATCAGGGATGAAAGGCAAAGGAGAATCATTTCATCATGCTCAAAAAAGGGAGAAATGGATGAATGGGATCCAGGAGCAATTAATAATTCCTAAACATGCACTCATATGTGAAAGAAACAGTGTAAACAAGATCATTTAAGTATACATGCTCATAACTATTTCTGAAGAAAAACATCGAGAAATGCAGAAATTGAACTTAAGGTGTAATGAAACAAATCTTAAGCTATTCTTTTTCTCTGCAATTTAGAAGGAGGAACGGTGGTAAAAAAACATAAAATTAGACAGAGGAGAGAAACACTTATTGAATCATGTAGAAGCACAGGAATTCTGTAATCATTCCTTTGCCAAGAGAAAACATCAAGTAGTTTCGCAATCCATGCTTTCAGCAATCTTTGATTATGGAAATTATGACAGTTACAGTGCGAGTCTCTGCTCGGAGAAAATGTTGGAAAGGAGACTGAACAACTACTACTACCAACCAACCAACCCCTCACAACATTGTTCAGGGTGGTATTTATAAGCAAAATATTGGAAAGACATCATTACAATTGACCTGAACAGGTCTGCTAGAAAACTCTTCAAAAATCTAATTGTTGCTGGAATTAAATGCAAGTAAATCTTTTTGGCTGCACTAGGGGCAGCTGAATCAGAAAGTGAGAATGTGGCCCTTGGGGGCCAGATGCAGTGTTGCTGGAATGATTATGCTTTGGGAACTATAGTTCTTCTCCGGTGTGAATTAAATGTGCAATAATTATGATTTGAGGGCTTCAAGTGGCTTCGCCCTCTTTCTTTGAATCTGTTGGAAGGTATTAAATGTTCTCCTGCTTCGGGATGCTGCTCAAGATTTTCACTGATACTCTTTGCCGCTACATTGATGGCTTCCACCGTCGACTGATACTCTTTGACACGCTTGAAGCCTGATGATTTGATCTGATACACTTTAAACTCTGTCATTGATCTGCTGCTGTCTTTAAACCGGATCACTTTGGCATGATCGGGCGATTTTCGGGCTTTTTCGGCGCGTAATGGGCTAAGAAATCAAAAGATTCCCCAAAGATTCCCCAAAACAGCCTATTTTCCGTAGCGATGCGCGATTAGCACTTCGCGCTAATCGCGCATCGAAAACTGCCTCTGTTTCTTGTTCTGGAGCTCTGAAGTACGATTTTTCTTCCTGCGCGAAGTTTCGGCTTTCTGGCTGCTGACGTCGGCTATACGGCGGATGACGTTAGCTGTGGTGGGTCCCTGGTACAGAATGACATGGTGAGGTGCCGATACTGGAGGTAATGCGATGAACTAGCTCCGATGTGATCGCAATATCGCGTCGGCGGGGAACGGAGGGTGTTTGAGTTGGACATTCGGCGCTTGCGACCGCCGACCGCCGATATCGCGATATCACGTCGGGTGGTGACAGATGGGTCATAACCTGCATGGAGAGGAAGGTGCGATCTTGCGATGCGATCTGGCTTTAAGGTTCTGCGGAGTGTAGATTTTGGGCAGAAAGAGCAAGTAGGTGGGTGCAAAGTGCATTTGAGGTTTCAGAAGGGGTCCGATTACCTCAGAGGGATTTTATATTCTGGAAAGAGTCCATTGTATTTGGGAGATGGTTTGAAGGTTAAGGGTTCTTGCTTAGTTTCTGGTAACTGAGCAATTCCCGGGGGTATTTATGGTTATTTTTCAACCAGGGGGAGGGATATGTATATAGGGGATGATTTGCATAATATTAGTAGGGGGATGGGAAAATATAGGGAACTAAATAATAATGGTAGTGGTTAATATGGAGGTGGTAAGAAAGCGCTAAGTTTGAAAGACCTTAGGCTGTTACAAGGGGGTAGAACCATTCTTTTAGGAAAGTATGGAACAACTTTGAGTGAAGCAGATCTTTACTCAAGCTAGTGTTATGAAAATGATGGAACTTAAGAGGTGTCAAGCAGATCTTGACCTCTTTTGGGGAAGTTAGTTAATGATTGGGGAAAACAGCGAAAGGGAGTTAGTTATACCTCTTTTGAGCTTGTCGCATAGAATTACCTGCTGATTTTGTCCTGAATGAGATGACACCTGAAAATCTGGAACTGGTCAGCAATTAGGATTCAACAACCTCAGAACTACCTACCCAGCCTACTTACCTAGCATTTTTTCTTCTTTTGATTTGGGTGCATTTAGACTTGCAAACCCTTCATTCATTTTTCTTTTGATGCTTTCCTATCTACATACTACCCTTATTTCTTCCGGGGCCCAGATTAAACTGTTGGGCTCCTCTGCTTCTCTACCTATCTAAGAATCTGCCAAGATTAAGCTGTTTGGACAGATTTACATTCTCTATATTCTAAAACAGGAAATTTAAACCTAGGGAGACCAAGATTAGGCTGTTTGGACCTCCCTTTAACTGAACAATTGGCGATACCGAGACAACTTTCCAAAATTTGGAAGGCAATTGCATGAACTTGAAGTAGCCTTCTTCTCTTGGAGACTGTTAAGCAAATATGGAGCATTGCAGCATGCAAAGTACGAAATATTTGGCCTGTAAAATGTCGATCATGAAATATGAATAACCTGCCGCAGCAGGAAGCTAACACTATGTTAGCTAAACCAAATTACAAAAAAACCAATGTACCTTAAAATAATGCGGGGATGATATCTCATTTTGCAAGATCATCGAATCAACGTGATGTATATATAACATAATCATAACAACATATAAACATATAATACATAAGCATATACCCATGTGACCATCAGCGTAGCTAGAGTCCAGGCATTAATGAATGACCATAATATCAACTACACATACCATGACCTTATGCATGACAACAAAAACCATACCAACGTATACAGACAATACACAAACATAAACAACATGTAACCAATCATGCACTCATGACGGCATACTTCATAACAACAACATCCTCTTTCGCATGGCGACATCACTACAACCATGACTGACACCATGCATATGCAACAAGAACATATACCACAAAAATGATTAACACACATGCAAACGAAATGAATGCATGACCAACACACCGCCCATCCAGTTTGAGGGTTGAACCATGCTCTGATACCACTCTGTAACACCCTCCTCCCAAATCTACCAACGTAACCGACCAACTGGGGTAAACATGTGACGAGAGGCTAATATGATTATATTCAACCACCTATGTGACATTAAGTAAGTGGAATTGATGGTAAAACAACATACAAAACTTCCACATCAGCTACAAGACTCCCAGGAACCATCCCAACCACTTAGTTAGCTAGCCCCTGGTTCCCATTGAGGTCTTAGACCACTTGACCCCCTAACACTCCCATGATATGGACTTGAAAGCGTCTATAAGCCTTGGACGCTCTCATGCTAAGGCATCCGAATGTCTAGGGACTATTTTTCCTAGTGTTGTGCCAACTTCCCTGGGATTTGAGCCACTTTTTCAGGCCCAAAGCCCAGGCCATTGCCTAGAATTGAATGACACCTTCAGAACAAAGAGATTACAAGGAAACAATCATGCAAATGTAAATACTTGAAAAAACCCTTAATTGGACCCCTACTAGCCATAATAGGTGTTTTTTCAAACATATCACAAATATGTAATCCATAGGTGTAAACAATATATTTAAGCATAGGGGTCTCATACTTATCTGAGAATCGTTATGAAGAATTGTTGCCTTATATCATTTGTTGCATTATCATCTATTGGGTCATAGATACATTATTCATTCATATAAAAGTAAAAACATGATGAGAGACATACATAGCCATTGTCATAAAACACATACATAACCAGCATAATAACAAGAAAAATACCAAGGAAATCACAACCATATGATCCACATATAAATCGGTATAATACTCATAGAAATATAAGGAGAAATGACCTCATATTGATGATGCAAAATCAAAACCCAGGATGGGAATACCAGGTTCCACTCGACCATAGAATGGCTGAGACAAATCTCTCTTTAGATATTCACCCCCGTGCCATATTCCAAGAATGAATGTGGGACTCAAACCAAAAGAACCAACTAGGGCATCTCGTTGCTAAACCACCTCACCTTCATGAATAGAAACCATACTTTACCGTAATCCATCTCGGATCAATAGGCCAACATAATGAACATGTAATAACAGGCTTTACCATGATCTCCACTAGGTCACTAGGCCAAACAAGCATTGATGCCACTGGATTTCTCCACCTACACTGTGAGGAATTTTCCTGTCTCCTAGTCTCTCAAGCTTTACCGCAATCCACACTGGATCACTAGGCCCTAAACTGAGATCCACTCTCCAGAAATTACCACATATCCAAACCTCGGATTACTAGGCCCAACGAAGAGCAATCCACCTCCTGGATTTACCATATATCCTTCCATTCACTAGTAAGGATTCCTAGGCCCACCAAGGCAACATAATCTTGGCTTTACCGCAGCCCACAATCTGGCTCAGGGGTTACTAGGCTAATGGCTTTACCATGATCCACAATCTAGTTTAGGGACCACTAGGCCATGTTCTCTATCATTCGTAGATCCACCTTACTCAGCTTCAAATCCATTCGGAAATCCATCTTGACCAAAACATGAGAACCCCATCACACCTTGGCTATCTAGAACTAGGAAGGCTAGGCTGAAAACACTGTCACGCCTAGAAAAATGCATGCCATAGTAGCAAAATAACCACATGAAATACCATGCATGCCAAATCTAGTAAGGAATATACACATGAAAATCGATACTTGCAAACAATATTGTTGTTTTTGCTTGATCCTGCTCTCCCTTGCTTAATCTCTGCTTCCTCTTGCCTTCTTTTCCTTTCTTGATCCAATGCCAAAATGCTCCAAGAGAACTCTAAGTGTCTAAGAGTGAGAGAGGGAGATAGAATAATGATAGAGCTCCAAAATTGCACTGACAAAAGGTTACAAACTAATCCTCAGAAGCCTTTTTATCAATTAGGCCTCTATTTTCTTCATTTTCCATTATTTTCCTTCATTTTCCTCCTCACATACAACCTGTGACCTTTCACCTTCCTTTTCTCCTAATTTGCATTATTTTCATAAATAAATGTGCCAAAAATGCCATTTTGCCTTTCCAAAGCCTTAGTTATTGCCTTTGTCAATTTCCTTTAGCCATACTAAGCCAATGGACACCCACGCTAGGATGTTTTTCCCAACATTCAACTTGGAATAAGTGTCCCATCAACCGTGGTTATTATTTTTCCTTTATTAACTTTTATTACATGGAATTTTCACCACGGTTATTACACTTCCCCTGCAAACTTTGGAGTTGGCGTAAATTGGAAGGAGGAGGCAAATTCAATGTAGCTTCTACCTTGAGATGACTAGGACGAATGCCTTATTTAGACATGACAAATCCCAGTAAACGACCACATGTGACACAAAAAAAACATTTATGTGGGTTTAAGCCTATATTATAATGCCTAAATCGGAGAAAAATCACTCGTAGATGCATTGGATGATTTTGACATCTTAAAAAATGTGTTGGTAGATCATCTAAGTATGGTTGTACAATATGATTAATATCATGAAAGGTATAAGACACAAGCCATTGAAAAGTGGAACCAACATTCTTTAGCATGAATGGAAGCTTTCGATAGGTGAAATTTCCCCATGGAAGAATGAATGTGGTTTTATGTTGATCTGCAGGGAGTATGTTAATTTGATTGTAACTAAAAATTTTGTCCATCAAAGAAAATATTTTGTTATTGGCACAATCATCAATTATTTGGTCAATGTAAGGAGTAGGATAATTATCCTTGGACAGGCTTTATTAATATCTCTGTGGAGTACTGAAGAAGGTATGTTTTTGTTGATCATTTTGTCATCTTTCCTTTAGAACTCATAACATCTTTGCATCATGAACTAGGTAGATAATGAGAAATCATGACAAAATATATAGGATTTGTATGCAATATGAAAGTGCTAATAATTTCCATTTCTTATGCAGAAAAAGGGAAAAACTAAAGATTATCGTTCCAAAGAAAAAGACACGGCCAAGTTAACCGTTGTCCCTTTGATGGGGAACCATATGCAAACAAGAAGATCTAAATTAAAACCTCTCAGCCAAGGAAAGGAAAAGGAGATATCAACTCGGTGCAAGAAAACAACTGGATAACTGAGGATTAACAGTTTGGCGAATCCCTTAGGATCCTTTGATCCTGAGGGATCGCTGCCTTAACTATTTTCGCACCCTTGATATCTCCTCTTTAGCCGTTATAAATAGGGGCAGCACTGCTAGCCCGAGAGAGGATCCACTGTTAATTTTTATGTAACTTTGCTCTATACTTGAAACTTTGATCATCGACTCTCGTTGAGAGGTGATCCGTTGTAACTTTGTTTTAATGCTTTAATATAAGTTTGGTTGTTGTTCCATCTGTGATCCTGGAATAATCTCAAGCAGTGTATCCCTGGAGGCTAAGGTCCTGACCTTGGTGGAACACTTGCTCCTATACCATTATCTTTAGTTCGCGCGTGGTTTTCATTTTCGCCTTTGTTTGGTAATCTGATGTGTTTTGTTATTTTACATCACAGCTCTGGTATATTGGATTTATGTTAGATTGAGTAATATCGTTCTCTGTGACAAGACATCGTACTGTTCATATTAATTCTGTAACGCATTGTTGTTCCTTTAATTGTTGATATAACATTGTTGGTCTTTACGGAATGGTATTGTTGTTCAACAACAGAGTAACTGTCTTGTAACATTTATCAATTGGTATTACTGTCTTCATCTAAAAGATGACATTTACATGCGATTGCTGATTCAATTGACGTTTTTGTTCCATTACGAATTACAGTCGTATTCTTTATAACTAAGATTGATAATTGTATTACCAAGATCAGATTACTGCTTTCTTGATATTGAGGTGTGCAGTCTGTTAAGTTTATTGTGCATTTACATTCGATTCTGAAGTGTTGTTCCATATTCCATCACTAATCAGTTGCCATTCTATTTCCGTGCGCTGTCTGATTTATCCTTAAAAGTGAGAGATTTTCGTCTGATTTCTATAGAATACGATTACTGCACTTATTCCTGTAGATTAAGGTGTTGCTGTTTAATAGACTTAGTTGCTGTTACATTTTCTAGTTTTTGTTCCATTTCTTAGATTGTTGTTCCATTTCTTAGTTGTTGTTCCATTTCCTGTTACTTGCATTATTATTGCTTTGGTGAGAACAACGATCTGAAACTATAGTGGGAGTTGACATTTGTTATCTGGTCCCCCAGATTGATGATCTTTTCCTTGATTCCCTTTCGTTACATCAGTTTACAAAGTGATGAGTTATTGTTACTGGACCCTTGACTGATAAATTGCTTAGTTTCCTGAATGCATGATTTAGTCTTTAAAGTGCTTTCCTGTAGGTAGATTTTGTTTCCAGCATCCATTTACTCTTGTATTTTGAGCACTATACTACTAGCATTACTTTGGAAAATGACAGCCTCAAAGCGAGTACACTCTTTGAAATAACAAATTGTTCCTAGATTGACAAGTTAATGTGAGGTAACTAGAGGTGAAAAAGACCTTTTTACAGCTCGACATTTTGGTGCCGTTGCCAGGGAAGAGTGTAGCCATTTGTATCTTTTCAGAGTAGTGTAAGAGCTTGCTAGGGAAGAATTGGGTTTTAAAAACAAAAAAGTTAAGAACCTACGTATGGAGTATGTAATAGCCCTGCTCCCCTGCTCGCTTTCCTGCAGAATTGTTGTTGTTTTGTTTGGGCAGAACCTAGTAGTTGATTTATGTGCATGACTAAGCAGAAAGAGCCAGAAAAGAATCCCAAACCTCTACTCAAGCCTGATAAAGCTAAGGGGCCAGTGACACTTGGCCGATCGACCTTTATAGATGAAATCCTCAAGAAAGCAGAATCTTAGCCTTCAATAGGACCCAGAAAAGTTACTTCTAGATAGCCTACTAGTTCCCTTCAGGCCACAGGATCACCATATGTAGCCTTTGCTGAGGTGCATAGTCAGACCGAAGAGCAAGATTTTCAAGAAATTGAAAACTCTAGCCCAAAATCTTTGCAAGAAGGGAATTTTAGCAACCTCTGTGAAGGGAGAGGAGAGACAGGAGAAACTGAAGAACCAAGGTCTCCTCTTGGAGTAATTTAGCCATTAAGCAGCCCAGATAAGGGAAGTGCTGCAAAAATCATTTACAACGACGTCGAAGAAACTCAACCTCCCTAGACATCAGGCACTCTCATCATCCCAGATAAGGAAAGTGCTATCAAGGCCATTTCCGTTAGATCCATTCCCCCTCGACAACCTAGGAATACCCTCCTAAATATCCCAGAAGGTTATTGGCACATATTTGACCAAATGGCCCAGCACCAGCCAAACACCCAAACCTCTACGCTGCAATACCCCATCGTGGATATTGTAGCCAATGCACCTATGAAAGCAATTCCTCCTCAGCATATCCCTACATTTCATGGCCTTACATCAAAACATCTGGATGCATTTCTATTTGAATTTGACGTGCTGTGTAGGGGATATGATTATAGCACTGATCCCCAGAAACTGAAATTATTTCCCTCTACATTAAAAGGGGCCACTTTAAGATGGTTTATGGGATTCGGTGGTGGTGTTATAAATAACTGGGATCAAATGAAAGAGTCTTTTCTAAAAAAATATCAGGACTATTGCAGGTGTAGAGAGTTAAAAGATGAAATATTTCAGATGATAGCTAGACCAAATGAAACATTAGAAGAGTATGTTGAACGTTTCCAATATAACCTTCAAAGATCTACTTATGCATCACTACCCTTGCCTGATAACGTGTTAAAAACAACATTAATTAGGGGAATGAAGGAACAATGGATTGAAACATTAAATATTATGGGGAAAGGAGATATTTATCAAGAAAATTTTGCTGACATTATTGATCTATGTATCAGGAGCTCGAGAGGCAGCACAAGACTAAAACCAGCAAAGCATGATCATTTTGCAAGAGATAACAGAATTTCGGCAGAAGGAGTAACTCGTACAGAAATTGGAAATTTATTAGAAAATTTTAAAACTGATATACTAGGGACACTGACAGCACAACTTGATGTCATGCAGGCTAAACAAAAACAAGTAGAGGCAGAACAGAATTTGGAAATATTTTGTTCTCGATGCAGGAAGGAACATAGCCATAAGGAGTGTCCATTAGATGCAGTCCAGGTTTGTGCCATTTGTACGAAAGATCATTCTATAGAAAGTTGTCCCTCACTTCCTGGATTGAAAGCAGTATACAAGGAAGCAAAAGAAGAGCCAGAATCGGTGTATCTACTCAATCAGTGCCGTCAATGGCAGCCGCAAAAATCAGGTATGTTTTCAGACCCAACTTCTTCTTTTCAGCCTCTACAATATCATGCTCAACAATATAATAAAATGTGGCAAAATCAACCTCCCTTCCCGAATTGGTCACAACAGTCATTTCCTTCATCAGCTCCGTGGCCGAATCAAGCAAGCCAATCCAATTGGCCAAATTTTCCCTATGCCCCACCATATTGGAAAAATAATGTATATCCAGCACAATGGACCCCTCCTACTTCACAGAGTCAAGCCTGGTAGACAAACTGGCAAAGACCGATGAATCAGCCAGTAGGAACCATCCCACTCCCTCAACCTACACTGCCAGCCTTACAACAAAACCCCCAGTGTAACCTAAGATCGCAACTCCCAGCCCAACCCAACCCTAATCCAAATAATAGACTGTTCCAATCTGTTCAAATAGTGGAAACGCCAGAATAGGAGTCGATCTAAGGGAGTGTAATGATCTTCAGCTAAGATCTGGGCGTATCATTGAAACCGAGGGAGAAAAGACAGCTCATGTTGAAAATCAATTACCTATAGAACAACTGCCACAAGAAGAGGATGTGACTAGACAACAAATTCATAATCAAGCAACCACATCCTCTCCTCCATTCCCAGAACGACTAATTATACCTCGACCTATACAATATCCTGATTTTGACATTCTGGGAGAATTAAAAAACCTATACATAAAAATTCCACTCCTCCAAGCCATTCAAGATATTCCAATATATGAAAAAATTGTCAAAGAACTGTGTATAAAAAAACCAAGGAGGAAAATAACAAATAACCAAAAAGTCCAGGTAGTTGTTACCCTGTCCGACTTATTATCAGAAAAAGAAACACCTATTAAATACGAAGACCCAGGAAATCCAATAGTAACCGTACAAATCTATGGTCAAACCTTGCCAAAAACTGGGCATTACATCAGTAGAACCAACCGCTACTTTACTGGAACTGGCTGACCGATCTGTGGTTAGGCCAGAAGGAACACTACATGATGTTATGGTATCCGTTGACTCTTGGGAATATCCAACCGATTTTCTGATAATAAACCCTAAAAACTGACTTGATGGACATCCATTTATTTTAGGCAGACCTTGGCTTGCAACTGCCGATGCTTATATTGGCTGTCGACAAGGCAATATGACCATAACCAGAGGGGAAAATATCAAGAACTTAGCTTTATATCCTCCAACGCAGCCAAGTGTCATGATAATAAAAACTAACAAGCACCCTGTATCATACCTCACTGAAAATATTAGATCTCCATTAACCATACAAGAGGCACTTGATTTCAAGGACCAAACAGAAGATGATGCCATTCATAATTTTATTAGTCAAGTTGAACTCAGATCCCACATACAATGTTAGATGATAGAAGCAACATTTGATAACGAATTAGAAGAATATCCTCTTAAAGATACACATGGTCAAACAATACCTACTACCTCTGTTTCAAATAGTAAAATTGTAGAAATTGAACCGGGAAAGACTTTAAACATTAATGCCAACCTCACTTCCGAAGAAGAAAACAAGCTCATCCAACTATTGAGGAGATATAAAGAAGCATTCGCCTGGGAATACCCTGATATGAAAGGAATTGATCCCCAATTATGTACACACCATATTTACATAGAAAAGGATGCGAGACCTATTCGCCAACTGCAAAGGAGACTTAATCCTCATTTAAAAGATGTTGTAAAGGCTGAACTTCAAAAACTTTTAGATGTCAACTTCATCTACCCTATCTCCGATAGTAAATGGGTCTCTCCACTTGTGGTGGTACCAAAGAAAAATGGAAAGTGGAGGATTTGTGTAGATTATAGAGAACTAAATAAAGCAACACAAAAATACCACTTTCCCCTTCCATTTATTGACCAAGTATTAGACACTTTGGCAGGAAAGAAATTCTTTTCTTTCCTAGATGGCTTCAGTGGATACAATCAGATTCAGATTGCCCCTGAAGGCCACGACAAAACCACTTTTACTTGTCCTTGGGGAACATTTTCCTATAGAGTTCTACCTTTTGGCTTATGCAAAGCTCCTGCCACATTTCACAGGGCTATCCTCAACATCTTTTCAGACTTAATAAATGAAGGACTTGAAGTTTACATGGATGACTTTACACCATACGGAGATGATTTTGACCCAGAATTGGACACACCGAAAAATTCCTACAGTGCTGCATTGCTACCAGGCGTTTAAGCCATGAAAAATGCTATATGATGATGACTGAAGGACTTATTCTAGGCCATTATATCTCAGCAGCTGGCATACAGGTAGACCCAGCCAAAATTCAAATACTTTTGCTAATTCCCACTCCTACTACTCAAACAGAGGTAAGCAATTTTCTTGGATTTTCTGGTTATTATAGAAGGTTTATAGAACATTTTTCGCATATTGCTGCACCTCTGTATGCACTAACAGGTAATGTTGACTTTGTTTGGACAGAAAAATGTGAACGTGCTTTCCAGGATCTGAAGAAGCTTATGTCCACAGCCCGAGTCCTTCGAGGACCAAATTGGGACTTGCCATTTCAAATATCATCAGATGCCTCAGATACAGCTATTGGAGCAGTCCTTAGGCAGGAAGAGGATAAAAAACCATATGCAATTTATTATATTAGCAAAAATTTATCCCTTGCTGAATTGAATTATACTGTTACTGAAAAGGAATTTCTAGCTGTAATACATGTTGTCAATAAGTTCAGGCATTATATTACTGGATATCCTATTATCTTGTATATAGATCATTCTGCCATAAAATATTTAACAAACAAGCCAATCACAAATGGTAGAATAACTAGATGGCTAATTTTATTGCAGGAATTTGATATTACAATCAAGGACCGACCTGGAAAAGAAAATCTTGTAGCTGACTTTCTCTCACAAATTCCAAAGCCAATGGATGCAGCAGCAGTTGAAGATCAATTTCCAGACAAGCATTTGTTTGTTGTTGCCGTTAAAACGCCCTGGTATGTTGATGTTGCCATTACTTAGCAGTAAGAAAACTACCGAAACATCTAACCCCCAATGAACGAAAGTAGATTGTTCAGTGAAGTGCTCGATTTTCTTGGATTGGGGGCTACCTGTTCCACATAGGGGAAGATATAAACATTAGGAGATGCGTTCGTGAAGATGAAATTTTTGACATCTTGAAAGCTTGGCATGACGGACCATGTGGCAGACATTTCACCGATCGTAGAACTGGACATAAGGTACTGCAAACAGGGTATTATTGGCCCACGATCTTCAGAGATGCAAAAAAGTTCGTCCAAGCCCGTGACAGTTGCCAGAGAGCAGGACGCCCTGGTTAGTCTGATGAAATGCCCCTGAACCCACAACTAGTTATTGAGCCATTCGAGTGATGGGCCCTTGATTTCATTGGACCAATTAACCCATTCTCGAACCAGAAAACGTATATTTTGGTGGCAACAGAATATGTCACCAAATGGGTTGAAGCAGAGGCATTACCAAGAGCTACAGAGGATTCTGTCATACAGTTCTTGTTCCATATATCCGTGCAATATGGGCTTTCAATAGATATAATTACAGACAGTGGACCATAATTTGCTGGTAACAAGATTGCTGCAGCACTCAAAAACTATCACATCCAACATAAAATCACCACTCCATATCACCCACAGGCAAATGGTCAAGTGGAAAGCAACAATAAAATAATAGAAGCAATCTTAACAAAAACCATTGCGTCGCATAGACGCAACTGGGCTGCAAGACTACCAGAAGCCTTGTGGGCTTAGAGAACAACATGGAGAAACACTACCGGCTATTCACCCTACCAATTACTGTTTGGAAAGCAACCCATATTTCCCATAGAATTCAAAATCCAAACACTGCGAACAACACAAGAAATTGGCTTGGATCTAAACGAGGCACAGATTAATAGATTACAGTAGATCAATGAGCTGGATGAAATTAGGCTCTCTGCACTTCAAAACAATGCATTAATCCAACAACAGTGAGCTAAATGGCATGATGCCCTCATTAAAAATAAAGTCTTCCGCGAAGGAGATTGGGCGCTCTTATACGATTCCAGGTTTCAGGACTTTCTTGGGAAGCTTCAGACTCGTTGGCTGGGGCCATATGAAATCCATAAGGTACATGACAATGGTACTCTTACTCTAATTACTATTGACGGATCTAGATATACCTTCAAGGAAAATGGCCACCGAGTTTGACTTTACCGCAAACCACTTACTCGGGAGTCCTTCTACCAACAACTATGCGAGGACTCTGGCATGAAAATTTTGGGGGAGGAAGAGAAATCTTCCTCACCTGTGATTCATTAAGTGATTCATCTGTTTTTACACTTTGTACATAATTTCTTTGTTTTCTTAAATCATTTTCTGTACATATTTTTGTATTAGCACTTTGCTCTTCCTTTTCGAAGAAGCAACAATTCTATTGTTTTTACTGTTCCTTTTCTAAATCGACAGCATTTGTGTGCACTTTGGTTGTTTTTGTTGTTCCTTTTCCAAAGGGACAGCATTTTCATTTTGATGTTCCTTTTCCAAAGGAACTGTTAGCGCTTGGAATTCACCTAGGCTGAGATAGACAAACTCTCAAGGCTACATCAAACCATTTCACCTCGTAGCTAGCCCTACGAGGTATGAGAAGGCTCTCTCGGGTCAAAACTCGATGGATTTTGTCAATAGGATGAGTTGACCAATTAGGAACAAGGATTTTAGGCTAGTAAACTGATATGGGGAATTGGTTTAGAGTTTTTGGATTTTTTGGTGGCAATTGGAGGGAGTACAATTCAGGGTGCGGGGATTGAGCTTAGTTTTTGCAGGTGATTCATTGGGGCAAGGTAGGAATCTATGCTGATGCCTTTAGTCTGAAAAAGATGATCAAAGAAGAAATGAGGAAAGCTAAAGAGGGCAAAAATGGATTTGAATCCTCTCTAGACGGTGGAAAACATAAAATTTAAACAAAATTGAAAGCTGAGCATGGCATGCATGAATTCAAACTTTATCACTTCTTTTGTTTAAACAACAGCAAGAGATTAAGGAATGAAACACATAAAC
>APFE030520006.1:17203-33443 GCA_000404065.3 Pinus taeda
GCTTGAAAACTCTTTGAAATGACAAAATTTGACCTTGACACTTCAAAATCACTTTGTAAGAGCATATTTGATCACTGATGGAGGGCATTCAAGACCGACACTAACAGGAACAACACCTTTTGGGTCAACCATTCATTTTGCTTTAATTATGCTGTTTTTTTTACCTGCATTTTTGCTGTTCCTTTTCCAAAGGAACGACAGTTTTCATTTTTTCTGTTCCTTTTCCAAAGGAACGACACTTTTCGTTTTTGCTGTTCCTTTTTCAAAGGAACGACATTTTGGATTTTTGTTGTTCCTTTTCCAAAGGAACGACACTTTTGATTTTTGTCGTTCCTTTTCCAAAGGAACAGCGTTTGCGTTTTTTGCTGTTCCTTTTCCAAAGGAACGACACTTCTGGTTTCTGTTGTTCCTTTTCCAAAGGAATAACACTTGTATTTTCTTGTCCTTCCATTTTTAAACGACAACATTCTCGTCTTCCTTTCACTTATGCTTGTTCTTCTTGTTGTTCCAATCTAAAGATACCCGATGTTCCTCCTGTTTCAAGTCTTTTGGAGCACAACTATACACGCATGTAATGGATACAAAGCTAGAGCATACCAAATTAGTAAATGATATAAAATCGCTATGTTTAAAAAAAAAGAAAAAAAGAAATTGCTATGAATTGATGGGAGGAAAGAGGAAAAGACATAATTGTTCATCACTTTTATTTTTATTATCTTACTAGTACCGATATGATTGGTTATTTCTATCATGGTGGTTTTTTTAAATCCCCATAATCTTCTTTGATTATTATTAAGGAATAAGAACAAAGGGTCTATATTTTCCTATTGAGATGTTAAGACTTATTCCACCATTCCTACTCTTATGGAGTGTCGAACCACCCTTTGTGTATAAATAGGAAAGTATGTTATGAAAGAAAAAAAGAAAAAAGAGAAATGATGTTTATATGACTTGTTTATATGAGTCGTCAAATGCAGGATAGGGGGTCTCATCAAGAGCCAGCCTACCATGATCATAAGGAAGAAAGTGAAGTGGCATTCCCACTATGGCCAACACACCAGGGATATGGTCTAAGAGGCACATCATAAAAATAAAGAGTCCTTGGAATAGGGGGTCTCATCACGAGCCGGCCTGCCCACCTTTCACTCCTTCCTGGTGAATGGCATTATGATTGAATTGGTTACCAACCCAGCATAATGAACTCCATTTTGACACGGCAAAACACTTCCTAGGCATACACAAAGGATCATGGTTCCATCGGTGAAACAAACAACTCTGTCAAGGTTATGGACACCTATTGGCAGCAGAGCTTTGTTAATGGTATTGAAGTCACATTCCATATACACCAATAGTAATCGTTAACACCCTTCTCTGTCTTATACCTTTGTAATCTATCAAATAAGATTATGCATATTATTTCCCCGAACCATTAAATACATGAAAATATATCATAACCAATAATGACGGAAAAATCGATAATGATCACATTGCACTGGTTGTGCACGTCAGCTATCCTATCCTCCCAGACTCGCATCATGTAATTGCGTTTCTTATTTATTAAGTGATCCTATTATATATCTCGATTTCGGTAACCTGCTCTTTTTGTAAACATGGCATGTTGGCATACACTGTTCCTTTATGACTTTGTACGAGGACAGATCGGCACGCTGCTCCCTCATTTGATAGTCGAGGACGGCCTATCACATTACGGTGGGGAGGCTGACTTCGTAATGTGCTGGCATACGTGTTAGGCTATTATTCAGGAAGTTCTTACTTGGGAATAACAAGGCTTAATGGTATCTCATTTTCCAATTTGCATGCCTTACTGTTCCTAAGATATTTCCGTATCATACTCTGTAGCAATTAGTAAGATTTGAACGAGCATTGCGATTTCGTTATTGTTCCTGTGTCTAACAGTTTGAACAACCTGATGTTCCTTTGCCATCTCTACGATTTTACAGTAAGCTAAAGCATGGGAGGAAGATCAATTCGAAGAGAACCACAACTATTGACAGTCTCTGATGCTGCACGGGAAATCCTGGCAAGGGTAGGTTGGATAGAGTATCTCAAATGCTTACAGGAACCCAACGAGACTGTAGCAATAGAATTCTTGCAGAATTTGCAAGAAGATCACTCCACAGTAAGAGGAAGACACATAGCAATCATTGATGCCATAATTGCAGAAGTCTCAGGACTGCCAGCCACTGGACCTGTGTGGATGCTAAAGAAGGAGAGATTGCAAAAGATTATAAAAATCTTCCAGGATGAAGGCCAGAATTTGACGGTCAGAGGAAAGGGAGTTCTACTAGCAGCATTAGGAGAATCGTGGGCAGAATTAGCGAAGATCATCCAGGGCTACATCACCTATGAAGGTAGGAAAGACATCGTAAGACCACGCCACATAAAATTGTTAGTTGTATTAAAACAGAAATGCTCTGTGAACTTACCTGCATTTTTAAATTCATTGCTTCATGATGTTGCCCGAAGTATAAAAAAGTCACAACATATAGAATCGGTAGTAAGTCACCATGGGCTGATACGGCTGATAGTTAGCCACAGTCTTGCTCAACAACAGACCAACTGGGAAGAGCTAATCACTAGGATAGATGGGGCACTGACTCTGCCGACCCCGAAATGCAAACATGATATTAGTACACCGGATGGACCATCGAAATGGAGAAAATCAGTTAGACTGGCACGGGTTAGAGGGAGGTTGGAAAATATCCAAACGAATACTAGCCAACCTGTAGAAATAGATGATTCGGGGGACGAGCAACCCCCGCAATTGGAAGAAGGAGAGAATGAGAAGGAATTGGACGAAAATAAGGAAGGAGAAACAAAGGAAGAGATTGAGCAGCCTAGGTAGGTGGAGGCAGAGATAGAGAAATGCAAAGAAAGCCCATTGCAAAATCCGTTGTGAGAGGACAAATTGGCCCAAATGTTGGCCAATATGGGTGAATATGCCCAACCTCTCAGCCCTATAGGCCTCCATATTGAAGAGGGACCAGAAGAGCAACCCGCTCAGGACAAAAATGTACCCAAAGAACTGGGCGATGAGGAAGAGATAGAAGAGAACCAGTCCGTTCATGATGTAAGTATGACTGGAGGGAAAAGTGATGAAGATGCAGAAACGGAACCATTTGCTCCTAGCCAGACTACATCGGAAAGGTGTCATGAAGAAGAAGGGGCGGAAAAAGAAATTACCCAGGAAATAATAGAGCCAACTAGGGTTTTCACTCCTGAGCAACCTGAACGGAACAACGAAGGAGCATCCCAAGGAGAAAACCAAGGAATTGGCCAAGACAACAATCCAGGCCCGAGTAAACAAACAACTGTTCCTTCTGGGGAAACAGAAGAAATTAAACAACTACAAAAGCAACAAAAAAAATTGTTAAATGTGATAGCTCGACTTTGACAAAAAATTAGGGTTTTGAAAATGAGAAAGAGGGTAAAAAGGGCCTCGGGGAAAAGCAAGTGATCACTACGGCAAAACCTCTCAAGAAAAAGATTCGGAGGACTCAAGTCCAGCCTACTGTTCAAAACCCTGTTGAAGTCCAGATTGTTGTTCAAAATCAAAAGGAACAACATTTAGTTGTTACCCATGTTGAAGTGAAAACAGATGACATATCAGCGTGTGACACAAAAATTCAGACAAAGGAAAAACCCTCTGGAGGAATGAGAACCATGAACCCAAGATAATGCAATAAGAAGATTCAAGTGAACCTTCCGCTCACCACTACTATGTGGAATAGTGATCCGAGGACAGTAACCCTATGAGAGGGTTTGATGCAAGCTCAGCAAGCAGTAGAAAAACTCACAGAACAAACGGTTCCTCGAGAAAGGTATGAAGAATTACAACAATAGCTAAGGAATGTAAATTTATCTGAAAGCCATGCCTTTGAAGGATGGCAAAAGGAAGAAGAAAAAGTCGCAAAGGTAACCCATAGGTTAGATATAGTTATCAAGCAGATGGATACCTTATGCTCTTTGTACACTGACGTCCTAGCATGTAGAGCCCTTGCTAAGTATTATGCCTTGTTTTTAATGGAACGATATTTGCAATTGAAAATAAAGGTTGTCAAAGCAGGAGCCTCTCTACAAATTAATACAATTGATGATTTTATAAATTGTTGTAAGAACTATGGAGTAAAGGTTCAAAGGTTATTGTGTGAATTCTATATGCATAACCTTGTGTTAGATCAAGAGACAGAGCAGAACCCCGACCCTTTTGTTGGGGATATCCAACTGCAGGCATTTATTTCGTTTGGAGTCAATCAAATTAAATGGCTTAAAGCCTATAATGCCTTCCAAAGACAAGAAAACGGATTAGACTTATGGGTAAGAGCTGAGCCTAGACACCCAGTATAGTTATGGGGGAAACATAGGAATCTCATGAGGACTCCAAGCGTGATTAAAGCATTAGGACCCATTCATACAGAAATCACTCGACAGGGGATATAATACTTTTTCACTATTAAGGACCTTGCCGTTGATGCTGCTAAATTTCGATATCAGATTTCTAATCTGAACATTCAACTTAGGGAACCATTTAATTATGAAAACTTTAAATTAGCTTCCGATCGCTTGAACCTCTACGGCGAATTTTTTTTTTAGGGCAGGGCCATCCTGGTTAGGATATAGGTTTCGGAGTTCGATTATTTGGCACCTTGCACCTAGATACCAAGCCCTGTATGAAATGCCTGAGGGTTAGACAGGCCATCTTTTTGAACACCTAGTTAGGCATCATGGCTGTAGACCACCAAATGAAATCCCATCTCCAGCCTACTCTCTCACTGCCTTACACGTCGACTACAATGTTTTCATTAGGGCATGAAAAAGGGTAAGCAAGGGGGTGTGTGGAGTACTGAAGAAGGTATGTATTTGTTGATCACTTTGTATCTTTTCTTTAGAACTCGTAACATCTTTGCGTCATGAACTAGGTAGATAATGAGAAATCATGACAAAATCTATAGGATTTGTATGCAATACGAAAGTGCTAATAATTAACATTTCTTATGCAGAAAAAGGGAAAAACTAAAGATTTCCATTCCAAAGAAAAAGACAGGACCAAGTTAACCACTGTCCCTTTGGTGGGGAACCATATGCAAGCAAGATGATCTAAATTAAAACCTCACAGCCAAGGAAAGGAAAAGGAGATATCGACTCGGTGCAAGAAAAAAACCGAATAACTGAGGATTAACAGTTTGGTGAATCCCTCAGGATCCTTTGATCCTGAGGGATCGCTGCCTTAACTATTTTCGCACCCTTGATATCTCCGCTTTAGCCATTATAAATAGGGGCAGCACTGCTAGCCGGAGAGAGGATCCACTGTTAATTTTTATGTAACTTTTCTCTGTACTTGAAACTTTGATCATCAAATCTCACTGAGAGTGATCCGCTGTAACTCTATTTTAATGCTTTAATATAAGTTTGGTTGCTACTCCATCTGTGATCCTGGAATAATCTCAAGTGGTGTATCCCTAGAGGCTAAGGCCCGACCCTACTGGAACACTTGCTCCTGTACCATTATCTTTAGTTCGTGCGTGGTTTTCATTTTCGCCTTTGTTCAGTAATCTGACGTGTTTTGTTATTTTACATCACAACTCTGGTATATTGGATTTATGTCAGATTGAGTAATATCGTTCTTTGTGACAAGACATCGTACTGTTCATTTTAATTCTGTAACACATTGTTGTTCCTTTAATTGTTGATATAAAATTTCTGGTCTTTACAGAATAGTATTTCTGTTCAACAACAGAGTAACTGTGTTGTAACATTTATCAATTGGTATTATTGTCTTCATCTAAAAGATTACATTTACTTGCGATTGCTAATTCAATTGACGTTGTTGTTCCATTACGAATTACAGTCGTATTCTTTATAACTAAGATTGATAATTGTATTACCAAGATCAGATTACTATTTTCTTGATATTGAGGCGTGCCGTGTGTTAAGTTTATTGTGCATTTACATTCGATTCTGAAGTGTTGTTCCATATTCCATCACTAATCAGTTGCTGTTCTATTTCTGTGTGCTGTCTGATTTATCCTTAAAAGTGAGAGATTGCCGTCTGATTTCTGTAGGATGCAATTACTGCACTTATTCCTGTAGATTAAGGTGTTGTGTTTAATAGACTTAGTTGCTGTTACATTTTCCAGTTGTTTTTCCATTTCTTAGATTGCTATTCCATTTCTTAGTTGTTGTTCCATTTCTTGATACTTGTGTTATTATTGCTTTGGTGAGAAGAACGATCTGAAACTGTAGTGGGAGTTTACATTTGTTATCTGGTCCCCCAGATTGATGATCCGTTCCTTGATTCCCTTTTGTTACATTACTTTACAAAGGGATGAGTTATTGTTATTGGACCCTTGACTGATAAATTGCTTAGTTTCCTGAATGCATGATTTAGTCTTTAAAGTGCCTTCCTATAGGTAGATTTTGTTTCAAGAATCCATTTACTCTTGTATTTTGAGCACTATACTACTAGCATTACTCTGGCAAATGACAACCTCAAACTGAGTACACTCTTTGAAATAAAAAATCGTTCCTGGATTGACAAGTTAATGTGACGTAACTAGAGGTGAAAAAGACCCTTTTTACAGCTTGACAATCTTTATAATCAAAGCATACTCTTATTGTCCATTGCTTCTTACTAACAGGAATGATATTAGAAACCCAATCAGTCAAGGGAGAAGGATAGATAAAACTATCATTGAGAAGTTTTTTAACTTCAGCTTTGATAGTGGCAATTTTCCTAGGATGCACTGGAAGTAATCTTTGTGTGATAGGCTTAGCATTCATGTAGGTCTTTATTTCATGAATAACAATACTTGGGTCGATTCTGGGAATTTTCTCATAATACTAGGAAACATTGTCATGGAATTATTGGAATAGGGCCTTATAAATCCGAATTTCATCAATTGAGCATGAGGCACCTATATGAATGTTCTCTGTAATTCCATGTTTCACTAAGATATTGAGTGGAATTGTTGTAGATATATTCCTTAAATTCTTTTCAGATTTAGATTCAAAAATCAATGTAGGGAATTTAGGGTCATCTACAATCTCAAGTGAAAACATTGTAGAAAAGTTGTTCTCAATATTTTCAAGGTTGGGAAGAAAAAAGGAAGGATGATGATAATTGTTCCAAGGCATTTCATCTAAATTCATAAACTCCATTATACTATCGCCTGTTAGAAACATTTTATCAAAAGGGTCAGAGAATGATATAGGTTCCAACCAAGATGATTCATAATACTCATTGATGATCACATTTAATCGATCAGTTTCATTGAGAAGGGGTTTTGAAAACGATTGAACAACCTGATAAGCTAGTTCCAATGGGCTTAGAGGCATTTGATCGTCATAAGTAGTCAATTCTAATTCTTTAGGCATGATCCAATGATTTTGGAGTGTTTGATGAAAGAATATTGACTCGGAAAATACTAAAAGGATTGTTTGGTGGAGGGAGTGCAATATTTCGCATCAATGATGAATCCTTAAGCAAACCAACTCCAACATTCTCATAAGAACTAGTCATTTTCCCCACAAAGGGTACACTATGAGTGGAATTTGGATCAGAAGTGTAAAAATCTATTTGGTCTACTTTAACTATCCTCCGTTAATGAGGGAATAGTATTAATCGAAAAAGTAATGAGACCATTCCTGACATTGCATAAATTCAACTTCGACCTAGTAAAATATTGTAATCAAGTTGAGCATCAACAACTTGTACTACAATAGTAACCATTTTATCATCTAACCCTAATGGTATGTCATTTTAAATACCATAAGGTTGAAATCCTCTTCCGTCAAAAGCTTTGAGAGTGGTAGGCGATTGATTGATTGTCAAAGAGCCCAAAGCTTTCCAACAAGCAATAAACATAATACAAGTAGAACCTCCCTTGTCAATTATTGTACTAAAACCTCTTTTGGTTTTAACAAAAACTAGAATTTGAAATGCTAGTTGATGTTGGAGTCTAGGTATATTACTTTCAAGATCAAGACTATGAGGTTAGAATCTTGTGGATCGATTGCACCAATGGATGAAAATAGTAATTCTCATTGTGTTGGACATGTTTGAAGCAGTTCGAGAGCCAACATTGCTGAAGGAGACCGAGCCAAGAATTTAACAATGTTATAATTTTAAGCCGCTATGACATGTGGATTAAAAGACAACTTTCGAATAACACCTTTAGGAGGAGGACCTATTACTATCTCAGAGGTTGGTTTCTCAATCTCTAAAGGTTCAGAAAGAGGTGGAACCAATGCGGAAGGTTAATTGGTATCTTTTTCGTTAAAAGGAGTTTTAGACGCGTAATCTTTATACCTTATTGCTACAAAAACTTGAGAGTACATCATTATGATATCTAAAAAAGTGGATGAAGAAGATGAATTGTGAGTAATAGTTTATTTTCCTTAGAAGGAAAATGATCTTTTAAGACAATAGGTGTAGAGGAACCTTTGAGGAATTTATTAACCTCTACACAATGCAGACATTCCTTAGTATAATGGTCATAATTACAAATCAAACACGGATGCCAAGGTTTCCTTTTCTCTTCACAACGTTTGTTTTTTGTTAGTTTTTTCTTTTGAGAGTTATTTTGTTTTAATTTTCCTTTTCCCTTATTCTTACTTCCAGGTTGTTGAGGATTACCAATAGATGATTCTACTACATTAACAATGTCAAAAATTTAGTACTAGTGTCATATTGAATATGTAACTGAAAATGTGTTAAAAATTTCGTTGCTAAGGAGTTCAAATTGTGGAAGGAGGCACATGGTAACTCAATGTAGCATTTCGTTGTTGGACCTGTTAAAGTCCACTAAAAAAGTTGTAACCTAATTGAATAATCATTTAATGAATTTGAAGAACACCATAGGTGATAAGTCATTATGTGACTCAATGAATCCTCTCTAGGATTACAATCAAATTTCAATCTGTCACTTGGTAATTTAGCAGGAATCATCGACCAAAAAGGATAATGATAAATTGGATCATTCATGAGCTGAGATAGATTTGATAAATATAACATCACAATGAAAGGTAAATTTCGGTTAAATTATTGCTGAGAATACAAATATCCTTGAGGATTTATCCAAACCCGTGGAGGAGGATATCCAGGGTATCCTAGAATAGCTTGTGTAGTTGGAATTTGCATTACTTTAGGATAACTAGGGTAAGTCATACTAGGTTGAGTTTGAAATAAAAATCCTTGAAAAGTTTGACCAAGATATGGTTGAATTTGAAAAGGTTGACCCTGATACGACTGACCCTATACCATTTGACCCTAACCTTGAAAATGTTGATTTGGTGATCTAGGTGGCTGTAGACACGCTTAGAAATCAACAGTGGCTATGGAAAGGCTCGAAAATCAAAGTCTTAAAAATGTATCCAAACCAATACCAAGTTAAAGTTCTCATCACTATGATTTTGGTGGCACAAACAACACTCAAATCCGAGTCTGTATGACCAACTGATGGCCCGTTAAAGTTTGACAAGACAAGAAAAGAAGAAAGCAAGGCCCACCGTTTGCCACATGGCATCTCAGTCAATATGTGAGACTAGGAAGCTTACATGGAAATCAAGTGTTTCCCTACCATACCCTAACACATGACACCCTTTCATTGGCTTCTTACACCTGAAAAAACAAAAAAAAAACTTTATATTAATACCCTACATAAAAAAAAATTTCTAGAAATTTCACTATAGATTAAATTGATTATGCAATGTACTAAAGCAAAATACTTAATCTACTTCTACAATCAAACTTGCGGAAGCTTAATCGATTTTGAGAAAGATCAAATAGAACACATATAAAAGAGAAGAAGATCCAATCACACATGAAACACAAAAGAATACTCTGGGGAAAGCGTCACCTAAAAACCTCGCTATCTGTATTGTTATACAAGTGGAAATATCTCAGGATTACACAAAGCTTTAGCTCACAAGCTATCCAGCTCTTAGTACAATCCCTCACTGGTGCTCATAGATAGAATAGACAACACATATGCCTTCCTTCAGTCCTCCAAGCCTCCTATTTCCTTGTGCAGTTTCTCCTGAGTCCTCTAGCTGCAACTTGTGTGAATAATCCTCACACACACAACACTGACCTCTGAAATAACTGTGCAATCTTGAAGGAGATAATTCCTTCTCAATGGATGAGTTTCTTATATAGGAAAATTCCTCCAATTGATAGTACATTTTCCTTTCCTTTGATCTTAACTGGGTCTCTGACTGAACTGACATGCATGAGAACACTATTTGCATGCATGCATGCATTACCTGACTGAACTCACAATTAGTTCCTCCAACTGTTTGGAACTAATTTAACTGGACTTAACTCAGTTAACTAAGCTAATTAATTACAACTCAAAGTACAACTCATCCTGATCTCCTTAATTAAGGGATAACTTCCTCAATCAAAGGGATAACTATTGCATGTCTTCACATAGACTTCATGTCTTATTTTCTCCAACTAATAAACTCAAGATGAATTTATTAATTATTTTTCAAACAACTATTGAGACCAAATTCGAATTTTATTTGACAATTTTAATTTAGGGACTAATTAAAATTGGAATGTATCCCGAAATGCTATTTATATCAATGTTATTTTTAGCATTTCTATTTTAACATTCCTTGTTGCTATTTCCAACACTGGTACCTGAAATGTTATTTATAGTATTTCTTGTTGCTATTTTCACAAAAATATCAGCAATATTAAAGTTGGATTTGTTGGTTTAAAATAAATAAATTATAAAGGGTCATTAAAAAATGGTTAACAACCATATAAAGTCAAAAACCCATATTATAAAAAGGGCCATGATCCAACTCAATATAAAAAACCAAAATTTAAAAAAAAATACATATATTAAAATAACTCAGGGTGGGTGCCATATTAAATGTCATAGCGGGTTATTTAAAGTATGGGTTTTAACAAATTAAACCAATGAATATCATCAAAACCAATGTATACCAATACACATTCCAAAACAAATGATATATTAAAGTAACTCCAACCGCAAGGCGTCATATAAATTGTTATCTCTGTGCTCCAAAACAGTCAACTCCGTTGCAACCACTAACAAACACTACCAAAATTGATATAAACACTCTGTGTCGTTCCAACAACAACCAATTCATTTAACCACCAGTTTAAAAAAACTAATGCAGAGGGTTGAACCCGCACCTACTGCGCACCTAATCTAGGTGCTTCACTGTTAGGCCAACATTCATGACTTCATTATTTTCGACCAACTAGTAATATAAAACCTAAGTTTATTTTCCCAGCGACAAAATTTGTTAAGATTATAGTCACTTTTACACTTTTTCTTACTAGGAATCCAATCATGCATTCAAAATATCCATCTGAACAACATAAATGCAAGTTTTCAGCAGCAATTTTTTTTTGGAGAATTTTATGGAATCTAAAAGATTCCCTTTGAGGTAGATTTTGACTGAGGCAGAATGATGCCAACTTTATAGTCATTTTTCATAGAATTTTGCAGCAAGCATAGTGGTGTGCTTAGAATCTTCATTCGAGTAGCGAATTTTTCAACTATCTTCAGGAAGGAATCTTTGAGGGAATCTTCAAGATGTGCGAGGGTCCAGAATTTGATGGGGTCAGAAAGGGGCCAAGTTTATATTTGTTAGACATGATTTTGTGCCACAAATTCAATAGTGATGTCCATTTTAGTAGCTGAGCTTTGCATTTTTCGGCCATCCCCGAAAGTGGAGGTATATGATTCAATTATGCCATGATTTTCTTAAGATTTGTTGAGGTGATGTTTTTGTTGTGGAGATCCTTGATTACTATTATGTTGAGGGATACTTGTATACCACATATTGTGAGATTTTATTAGCTTATCATGCTGAAGGAATGCCCATTTGAGTGAGAGTTCCTATAGGACGTCTCGTGGAGAGACATGTCACTCTTGTTGAGGAAATTTACCCATATGAGTGAGTTCCTAAGAATGTATCGTGTAGAGATAAGCCACTCTCGTTGAGGTTATTCATCCTTGTAATGATAAAGAACATGCCATGTATATCATCATCATTTGCAGCATAATGAAGCGGTCTCCCCACTCTTGATACCAGGGCCTGAAGACATAACCCACACTGGGTGAATTTTGTTATCAATGTGTTTTTTCCTTTGATTTGATGGTTGTCATTATGTTTCATCTTCTTTATAGAATGCACATGTGATTTTTCATACTCTTTTAGCCACATTGCATAAGTAAAATATCTTGGTTAATTCCGGTAGTTGAAGAGATCTTGATGACCTGGGTAAGGTTGACCTATATACATTGTTTGAATTGTTCCTACACTAGGTTGACAAATATGTATCTAAGCCATAGACTAGAAAGTTGGACCAATAAAAGATTGAGGTATAGGCTGGCTAGTTTGATAAGCAAATACTTGAGGCATGGTCTCTATAGGTTGTTGAACCGATATTTGAGGCATTCCTTGCATAGTCATTTGTGGCATAGATTTGACATGTGTTCGAGGTGTACTAGGAACCGGTTGTTGAACATTTGTTTGCACAATAGGATTAGAAAATATTTGAGGAATACCCTTGACAGGTTGTTGAATGTATACTTGAGAAGTAACCTTGAAAGTTTTCTGAACATGTGTCTATGATATAGTTTGGCCAGTATCTTAGACATGTTGATAGACAGGAACTTGTGGAGCAACTTGAATAGGATGTTGAACATAAAGCGAGTTCCAAATAGTACTCCCCATTCCTGGAAATGGAGCACCAATCAAGGGTTGAGATATAACATATTGACTTGGATTGACCTGAGGTATCTGACCAAGGTTTATATAAGTTCCAGTAACAAATAGTCCTACAAATGGAGAAAAAATTCCTCGAGGACGTTTCCCTCTAGGAGAAAGATAGGATGGTTAACCACCTTCTAAAAACTGAATCCCAGTTGGAGCCAGCGGAGGAAAACATGTGTTGTCAGATAACAAATGAATGTATTGGTATAATGCCAAAGGTGTTTTAGGCATGGAAGTCATGCTCTGAGTAGTAATTTCTACATTGGTAGTAGATAAACCAAATGAAATTCCAGAAAGCCAAGTAGAAACTTGAGAATAAGGAGTGGCTCTCGAAAAATTTCCATTGAGTGTTGATACCCAACAGGAACAAAAAGTCCACCATATAAGAATGATTCCTATAATCCTATAGACATAGAATTCACAATAGGTTGGCTAAGTGGTCTACTCATCTGAAAATATGAGGTTTGACTTATAGGAGAAGCTTCTAACATGATTCTCCTAGGTGTAAAATCAAAAGGACTGTGTAAATGAGGAATTCCTTGACCTAAAATTTTTAATGGAGTCGAATAGGAAGGATCTAGTCGAAAAGGTTCAAAAGGAAGAGCTTAAAAAATTAACTAATCACCAATACTATGAAGAGGATATACAATATTTCCTCTTCTCCTTAAGTAATATTTTCAATACTTAGAAGATTGGGAGGTAGACCTGTTGTAATAATAGTTCTTTTAGATGAAACTGGTAGAGGGCTAGGATTTATAGCAATTGAAGGTGACTCAGGTTCAAAAATGTCATATTCAGGTTCTTCAATGTTAGTTTGGTACATTATGTCTCTAAAGTTATACTAGTATCGGATTCACCCTGAATCATCTCAGGTCCTCGGGTTTCAATAACTTCGGGTTTAGATTGAACTATCTCTAATTCTATCCTTTGTGGTTGAGTTACTTCATAGTTTGTCATTTCAAGTTCTGCAACACCAGATGTTTCAAATTGGTTTGACATTCCAGATTCTACTGATTTTAATTTCTCTTCTTTGATTTGTTCCAATTGACCACCTGTGTATTCAGAGGGTAAACCTCACATTCTACGTGAATGTCTTGGTAATTCTTCCACGGTGAATTTTATTAAATATTTTTTCCAAATTTTAATCAACCAAATAAATAACCAAAATCAAATAAATGGGTAACTAGCTACAAAAGGACTACCAAGCCCTTGTCAACTATGGAATACTGTTTCCAGTACATTTAGGCAATCTCCCTGAATGTTGTGTTCAGTGTATCATAGATGACAAGGCCACTGATTCGGTTAGCTATGGATGGTATGGAACCTAAAGGGGGTCTTCTGATATACCCGAGAGTACATGGAAGCTAAGTTTATATTAATTTCTTCTAGTGTGTCCTGTACAACAAGTAGCTTTCTGATATATTTTTCATATATGGAGCACCATCTAATATACCTAAGGCTACATGGAGAACTATCCTATATACTTAGGTGCGTGGAATACCGACTACCCACAAAATGTAACACAGACAATTAAAGACAAATTTTATGTTTATAAACATTGGAACATGTCTTCTAATATAGAACCACACTAATGTTCAGTTGATTTAATGTTTGATTGGTTTTCAAGTTCCTCTTTTCATTAAAGTTGATTTGATATTATGTGATGTAAATGGTATAAAGATTTCAATTCTAATCTAATGCAGCCAATATGAGAAAATGTATTCTTTAATTCGATGAAATTCTATCTATGGGAAGGAGAAAGTTATTTTGGTATTCTAACAAAGTGCAAAAAATCAACTTTCACCACATTTCCTTTCACCAAATGTAGAAATTTCACTTTCATATTTCAATTCATCAAATAACACAATAATAGCAAAAATCTCTTTTCAATCACCAAAAACCCTAAACTTCAAAATACTAAAGAGAAAACCAACAAACTCTTAAAAATAATAATTTAAAATTGATTTAATGAGTATCAAATCACTGTAAGCAGAATTCAGTGTTGTTTTATAATAAAGGAATAATCACTATTCTTTTCAATTCAATAAAAAACAACCAACAGTGATCAAAAGTTCTCACTTTGAAAAACTCTAACTTTTCACCTATGCTAATGAGTCTTTGGAAGCATGAATACATAAGTATTTAATTGACCTACTGAGAGAAGAAAGAAAGACTCTCACTAACCCAACAATGACATGTAGAAATTTCACGGTAGATTAAACTGATTATGCAATGTACTAAAACAAAAATACTTAATCTACTTCTACAATCAAACTTGTGGAAGCTTAATCGATTTTGAGCAAGATCAAATAGAACAAATATACCATAGAAGAAGATTCAATCACACATGAACATAGAAGAATACTCTGGGGAAAGTCTCAGCTAAAAACCCCACTATCTGTATTATCATACAAGTGGAAATATCTCAGGATTACACAAAGCTTTAGCTCACAAGCTAGCCAGCTCTCAATACAATCCCTCACTACTGCTCATAGACAGAATAGACAACACATATGCCTTCCTTTAGTCCTCCAAGCCTCCTATTTCCTTGTGTAGTTTCTCTTGGGTCCTCCAGCTGCAACCTGTGTGATTCTCACCTCACACACAACACTGGCCTCTAAAATAATTGCACAATCCTAAAGGAGAGAATTCCTTCTGCATGTATGAGTTTCCTTTATAGGAAAATTCCTCCAACTGATAGTACATTGTCCCTTCCTTTAATCTCAACTGGGACTTTCTATGAACTGACATGCATGAGTTATTTATGAGAGAATATTCAGTTATTTGGAGAACACTAGTTGCATGCATGCATTAACTAACTAAACTGACAATTAGTTCCTCCAATTGTTTGGAATTAATCTAACTAGACTTAACTCAGTTAACTAAGCTAACTAATTACAACTCAACCTTATCTCCTTAATTAAGGGATAACTTCCTCAATCAAAGGAATAACTGTTGCATGTCTTCACATATACTTCATGTTTGATTTTCTCCAACTAATTAACTCAAGATGAATTAATTAATTATTTTTCAAATAGTTGTTGAGACCAAATTTGAATTTGAATTCTCAATTTCAATTTAGGTGCTAATTAAAATTGGAATCTATCTCGAAATGCTATTTATAGCAATGTTATTTTTAGCATTTCTTGTTACTATCTTCAACACTCCCTCTCAACAAGAAAGGCAATCAACTCGAACCCGATCCTGAACCTTTGGAATGTTCTGCATGCAACACTTCTCTCAAGTGTTGTTGCTCCAGCAACTCTGAAACAAAAATATCCAACCTAAATCAGAATGATGCCTTTGTCATCCAAGTCTCTAACTGCTATTGCCTCTGCCGACTGAAAACTCTGCACCTCTGTGCCCTTCAGTATCTGACTGCTCTAGCCTCTGTCACTTTGATCTTTGACTACAACAATCACACTAATTCCTCCTGCTGCATCCATGCTGCTATTGG
>APFE030520008.1:6288-64639 GCA_000404065.3 Pinus taeda
CTGACCCAACGTCATCCTCCCAACATGAAAGCCCTTCTTCACCTCATGAAAAGCTTAGATCACCCAACACTATGATATCCCACCAGGTAACCAACAACACTTCCTTAGAAGATGCAAAATTCCAGCCTTTGGATCTTTGGGATGAGGGATCCATATATAGATGATTGTAGGGGGTGAGTCAGCTTCTCGGATTTTGATTAGTGTCCTCTCTCTGATAGTTCTTGATTCCACTTGGAGATTGATGATCTCTTACTCATCCCTGGTCGAAATCAGAGAGGCAAGTGTCAGAGGGGAAATTTCTGGAAGATTCTATGATATTCCACCTCAGAAATTGTCTCTACCATTTGTCCATTCTCACCCATCACACCCTACAGAGCGGCCGTCCAGTATGCATCGCACCCTTTACACTGGGAAGGTGATATGCATCACACCCTCTGCACTGGGCATTCAATACGGTCCAGTTTTGACCATTTCTGAGCAGTTTTCTATGGAGAACGTCTGGGAGATGATGTAATCATGTAGCCTTGTTCCTTCAGGTAGTGAAGCAACACTTTTAGGGAATTACGAGCCCTCAGTTGATGGACATTTATGTTTGGGGTTGCAGTGCCCAAAAATGTCTATAACACTTGCACCTACTGATAAGTTCCTGTAGCCCTTTTACATCATTGTTGTCAAGCAATAGGTTCATGCATGTCTCCAGAAAGGTAGTGAGCATTGAAGGATCCATCTCCAGTTCTAGTTGATCCTTACTACCTGAAGTGGAGGCCTCCATGAGGCTCTTCTTAGCTCACATGAATGTCTCCTTTTTGCACTCCAAATCAAATTTAGGTTCCTTTGTAGGAGCCTTGTGAACCCACGCACTCTCTTCAGGTTTCTTACCTTTGTCATCCCCAGTTGTGATACCACTTTGAAGCACTATGTTTAGCTTCAAGTCTTCTTCGTGCGGCTCAGACCTCACCTTTTGTAGATTCTAAGTCGGGGGAGGCTGGAGTATCCCTTTTTCATGCAGCCTCGCTATCAATGTATGGTAGTATTGTGCATCATGATCAAACTAAGTATAGTAAAAATATGATTTTCTCATTGGATTTGTACAATCGCGAGCATAATGCCTTGGCCCTCCATAATTGTAGCAAATAAACTATCTATGACCCCTTCCTGGTCCCATTCCACCACAACCTCTATTGTACCCATCAAATCTAGCATGCATCATTCCTACATTTTGATTGAGGGCTCGTGTTTCAGTCTGCACTCTATAGGTAGGGGTTTCATCCATCATTAGCTCATAACATTTGTAGGTGTGCTCATCATGACCTACCGACTTGTAGAAATTATAGAATAATTGTTGGGACCTCTATGTATATTTCTACAATAGGTGATGATTGTCGGTAGCATGTTTTCCTCCCATCTGAAAAATCACGCACCATAATGGAGGCACCGCGCTCGGCCCTTCTTGTGCCTCTGTTACTAATGGCATCGACCCTCCCACCACCAAATAGTTCGTGAAGACGGGATATTGATCCTTATCATGTCCTTGTCCCTTGCATTTGATGCACCATACCTCTTCACGCACCTCTAGGAAACTAATCCTGTCTTGTTTTAAACTTTGCATTTCCAGGCATAATTGTTTCTATTGCATGTGGATTTGTTGAACTCCTAGACTAGGATCTTGTATAAGGGTCTCATGCAGTCTCATTGCCATATCAAATGCTTTAGCCTGGGTGGATAAATTCTACTACAAGAGTGTCGTCCTTAGGTGTAGCGTTATGGATGCTACAAACCATGCATGGTGCTATGCATCCGTCAAGGTCATTTTGGCTTTGCGAATCATTCCCTTCATCCTCTAATTCAGTTCCCGTGGAGTCTCACTTGGAGGCATCACGATCTCCTTAAACCCAATAATTGACTGCATCTCTGATTTTGGTGTGCTAAACTGCCTATTCAGTGTGGCTTGGATTTTTGTGATTCTCGTGTTTGGATTGTCATTAGAGTGCTTAATGTACCATGTTAGTGCACGGTCTTACAACATGCTTACAAGTGTTTCCTTATTTATGTTGTTATCCATAACTTCTGCACCTTCCATACTTCCTTCACCATGAACAAAAATTGATCCGGGTCTTCATTTCCTACTCCTCTGAATACTGGTAATTTTATTGCGCTTTTCATACTGAACTATGTTGATGGCGGAGGTGGTGTGGGAAGAGATGGAGGTGATGATGGTGAGACAGGTGATGGTGTAGGTGAGGGTAGTATGCACAGAGTTCACTACCTTACCATACTAATCGCACTTCTCGGAGAAACTTTCGCGAGCTCCTCCTTACTCTCTCACGAGGGTGAAATCAAAGGACTAGTTTCTAATTCTTCACTACCTCCATTTCTGTAGATCTTCCCACTCTACGTAATCACAAACATTAATTTATTAGCATAACCTGTTTTTCACACAATAGCATTTTAATCCAGGTATTCAAGGATTTAATTTACTTACCTCGCAGTCCTTTGAGGAACCGTCATTCCACATCACTATAGCTGACCGATGTTTCTACCACAAACTCAGTGATGAACCCTCCTATAATATGATCAAGTGAGTTGTCCACAATGCATGCAGTCTTATCTTTTGATACTTCTAGTATGGGCACCAATCCGGGAGTCCACACGATTGGTTTGTCGAGACTACACCTCCCTTTATCTGCTAGCTTCGTGATCCACTCACACAACTCAGAGGGGAAGGACATAAAGAAGATCTTGTGGATTTCTATATACACGTAACACTCTAACCATTGTTCCTTTGGTACTCACAAATTCATGTTTTCCTGTGCGGCGAACTCGTGTATTTTTCTGTCCAATCACTTTTCAATTTATTTCTTTGTTAGATTCAAGTGACATGACATGAGACATCCCTTATGCAGATCTCGATCCCAACAATAGAACCATTTGCTGGATTAGTGGGGGCTTGACCTAGGATCAAAAGTGATTTAACCAAACAAATTCCAATACTAATGGCCCTTTCGGTAATAGCCCACAAAGCACGGACTGAGGTCTCACCCGAAGTAGTATGGGAGGGTGCTAGAACTAGGTTTCCACACCCTAAAGATGTCTGATGATTTTAGGTGGTCCACAGTCAGACCATCCGTGCATGTCATTACGTGCTCCTACCTATACCTCGCAGCCTATGATGCTACCTTCGCGCAGCCTTACCCGGGGCCTGAACAGTGTTATTACCCAAATCCTTGTTATTAACCCGATATTAGTTGCTCAATTTAGCGATATGTATCTGTCTAGTTATACTTTAATAGTGTTCAACATTCATATAAGTGCGCGCGATAAATAAAACATTATAATTACATAAGGTATCAAACAGGAAAAAACCCAAGAATAGATACACAAGATTTGGAATCAAAATTCTCTTTATTATTCTTCTTCCTTGGTTACAGGCTCGACTATGCCCTACACACTCAGCTGCAGGAGTCTACACACTTAGCGGCAGACTCTACTAGACCTTTGTGCACTAAGCTGCAAAGCCTCTTCCTACTATTACGACCCAAAGCACTTAAAATCTTACTCTATGCTTCACTAACCATCAAATTTCATTCATTTCATTACTTCACTTTCGCTGCTTTACAACTTAGAGCCTTGCTCTATTTATGCAATCCCATGGTCCATGGACCATGGGTAGGCCAACAATACATTCAAAACTTAGGGCGGACAACCCTATGACTTTGACATACAATTTGTACTCCATGCCCACAATTCACAGAGTCTTTACAACAATATTACACAAAACTTGGGCTTTGAGCCCCAAAACATACTGTGGGGAGATTCCATCCCCACACAAATCTTACCAACTAGGGAAACAAGCTTACATTCCATTCAAAGAAAAAGAGAACTCATCATCAAATCCATTTCAGATGGTACACATGGATCTATGTGGACCATCTAGAATGCAATCACTCACATGTAAATTATGTTTTATGCTAATAATTCATTATTTCGACAATATGATGTGGGTTGCTTGGCTCAGAGATAAATCTCAAATTTTTAAGAAGTTTAAAGAGTTTGATGCCATGGTTAAGAATGAAATTTTTTACAAAATAAAAAGCATAAGGTTTGACAATGGAGGTGAGTTGAATTCAAAATAATTTGATGAATTTGGAAATAAGAACATCATCAAAAGGAATTTTACCATAGCAAAAATGCCCTAGCAAACTTCTATAACATAAAGAGAAAATAGAACGGTGCAACAATTAGCAAGAGTCATGATGAATGAAAGGAATTCTAGCAGAGGTTTTGGGTAGAAATTATTCATACATAAGTGCTTATCCTAAAAAAATCTCATTTTAGACCGAATAGTGTTAAAACACCCAATGGGTTATGGCATGCTAGGCCTACAACAATCAAACACTTCAATGATTTTTGTAGCAGATGCTACATCAAGAGAAATGACGAGAAACTTGTCAAGTTTTGTGCAAGAAGATATGACGCATTTTTATGGGATATTCATGCAACATCAAAGGATACAAATGTTACAACAAAAGTACCAATAGGATCGTTGAATATATTGATGTCAAAGTTGAGGATAACATTGAGAAAGAAGATAAATAACCAGTAAAAATTGATGCTAATGAACGAGTTAGCATTGGTGATGAGCATGTTGAGTCATTTGCAAAAGAGGATGCTGAAGAACCCTCTTGTCCTCAAGCCAAATATCCCCCAAGAAATGTACAAAGAAACCACCAAACTGATTATATTTTTGTTGAATTAAATTCATGTGTGAAAACAAGAAGGAACTACTTAATCCCCGTACACAATCACATGTTTCCTTGTTGTTGAAGGAGGAACCAAAATATGTTGTGAAATTGAGTCAAGATTAGCATTGCTTAAAAGCAATGGACGAAGAATAAGACCAAATAGAGAAAAAATACACTTTGGAACTTGTTTGAAGGCCTACTAACAAGAATATTATTGGCATGAAGTGGGTGTTCAAAAATAAATTAAATTATCTTGGAGAAGTGGTAAGAAACAGAGCTAGATTGGTATGAAAAGGTTATGCTCAAAGAGAAGGACACAAATTTCATGAAACTTTTCTGTTGTTGCTAGATTAGAAACAATAAGAATGTTTTTAGCATTTTGTTACTTTAATAAATTCAAAATCTCTATAATGGATGTCAATTTATCTTTATTAATGGAGAACTAGAACATGAAGTGTAAATAGAGTAGAAAGAATGATTTCAACTCACAGAGAAATCATATCATGTTTTTAGACTCAAAAATTCCTTGTATTGTCTCAAGCAAGCCCCTTGGGATCGGTATTGCAAGCTAGACAACTACCTACTCAAGTGTAGATTCAAAAGAGGTAAAACTAATAGGAATTTATATGTCAGGGAAAAGGATGGAAAACTTATAATCATGGTTGTATATGTTGATGACATCCTTTTTTCTAGTGATTCAAGTTTTCTAACTAGTGAATTTGCAACTAGTATGGAGGGTGAGTTTGTGACATCCATGCTTGTTAAACTATCGTATTTATTGTATTTCAAATTATGTACATCCATAAATTATTTCTTATCTCTAATAGAAAGTATCTCAAAGAAGTGTCAAGGAAATTTGGTATGGAATTGTCTTTAGTGAGCACTCCAATGGTCATAGGTTGCTACGTTAGCAATATGGATGAATCTCCAGTAGTAGGCCAAACTTTATATAGATCCATTATTGGAAAGCCTCTTATATCTGGGAACTTCAAGACTACACATCATTTAGGCAACTTCTATAGTTGGAAGATCCTAAGCAACTCTGAGACCAAAGGCATCTTCTAGTAAGAAAGATGATTCTTAGTTATCTCACAGAACCAAATCGATTATGGACTATGGTACCCAAGAGGTAAATATTTTTCATTCGTTATTTATACTAATGTTGATTGGGTAGGTGATGTAGATAATTGAAAGAGAGCAAGTGTTGGTGCTCTCTTTCTTGGAGAATTCCTAGTCTCATGGTTGAGAAAGAAGCAAGCTTCCATTTCCTTATCTACGACTGATGTTGAGTACATTTCAACATATTCTTGTTACAATCAACTATTTTTGATGTATAAGACGTTGCAAGATGTACAAGTGTTCTATGATAAGCCCATTCCCATTATTTTTGACAACACAAGTGCAATAATCACATTAAAGAATCCATTTTTTCACTCGAAGACAAAGCATATTCGAATCAAGTATCATTTATTGAGAGACAAAGTTTCCAATCCAATTGTAACACTGGAGTATGTGACTAAGAAAGAGCAAGTTAGTGATATTTTCACCAAGCCACTTCCTAGGGAATAGTTTGAGTATTTTAGGAAAATATTGGGTTTTTCTCCTCTCACCTTCCTACACTAGCTCTTACATCAAGAGCATGAAAGGAAACTACTCTATTTTTAGTATATCAAGATGAAGCTGCTAGGACCATAGGATCAACATGACACTGAAAAGTTATTGACACAGGGAGCATGTTGGTGTCTTTCCCATTGATGTCAAAGGGGGAGAGATACATGGTGATCAAACAAAAAAAGGAGAATAGGACAGATACATGGCGATCAAAACAAATGAAGGAAAAGAGGAGAGATACATGGAGAGATACATAATGATAAAAAAAAAAAAGAAATAAGAGGACAAATTAGAGATACATGGTGATCAAACAAAAGACTAAAAGGATAGGTGTTAGTGATCCAATCACAACATGACTAACAATATCACATTAGCAAAAGCAACAAAGCATAAAAGAAGTAAATCTTAGGGGTAGCAATACTCAAAAGAGACAATCATATTTCAAGAGGATTTTTCATTTGACCTTCATGTTTGCATTAATGCCAATGGGGGAGAATGTTGGAAATATGTTTTCATTGATGGAAATAGGGTGATGGAAAAAGCGTGTCATTTGTTGTCAAGAGCTATCAAATAATTCCTGAGAAGAATAGGTTTGAGGAAAAATAAGAAGGTTAACGATCAACATGGTAGTAGTGATGATGTAGATTCTTTGGAGCCTATTCCCTAGCAAAATATCATCTCAAATTAACGTGAACGCCACTTAGATAGAAAGAGCTTGGAAAACAATCTCCAGTGATATGTGGAAGTGCAAAAATGGCCTCCTAGATGAAAAGGTAGTGAGAGTAAAAGATTTTGACTCAAAATAAAGTTAGCAAAGATAAACAAGTTGAATGGATGAGTTTTGGTGCATATCCAAGTTTGGAAAAATAGCCAAACCTAGTGGTCAAAACATAGTGACAAAATTGGCAATCCCAGTGTAGCTGCAAATGCACCATAGAGATTGTCAATAACACAGAAAGTTTAAGAACAAGGATGCAATGGGTGATATGACACTATTAGGTGATACCATCCTAGCATATCCCACTTGGCAGAGATATACCAATGGTACAACCCCAACACAACCTTATAGTGCACAAAGAGGAAGTTGTAGGTGGCTGGTGTTGTGACACATTGGATGGAGAAACAACAAAATAGAGAAGCTTTATTGGTTAAAGTAGTGTCCACGCCACAACCATGCCCGATAGAGTTACCCCGACAACAATAACCTAGAGGAATAATAAAGTAGCATGGGAAGGATAGCCGACCGAAATGATATTGGAGTAAAGAAAAATAAATGTCTAAGAACCATTTAAAAATATAATAAAGGAAATATGCTCAAAACATGCCTCCACGACTCTCTCTCTCTCCTCTTTTACAAGATAGGTGGAAACATACTATTGGCCTGGATGACGCAACTGATGGCATTATCATAGCCCAATCAATAATGGACATGTGGTAGTCATATTTGGCATTTTTGGCCTTCCAAAAGGCTCATTTTTGGGTGACACATGTCACCAATCATTGGTCAATACATGGGATAGGTAGCATTAGCCTCATCTCATCCCTCTCTTTGGAGCCCAATAGTTTATTAAGGAGGAAAAAACAAAAGAGTCACTGAGTGGCATTTGGGACACATCAACACTGATAGCAAAAAAAGAGACAACCAATTAAAAAGGCGTCAAGAAGTCCCCACAGGACACGTCGACTCAACAACATGACACTAGCAGCTTATTAAAAAAGCATGGGCTTGGTGCACTAGGAGAAAAACATGAAGACGTAGGGGCATTGTGACAACAAATGAAAAAGGTGGCAGGTGGACCCCACTATACAATACAAGTCACAAGAACCTATCGAGATAATTCCTTTGGTGCATGATAAAAAAAGTGCAGGGATAGGGAGCTATGCCCTTAGCATTGAAACAAAGGCATATGGAGCAAATTACCAAGGGTGCATAGGCTATAAATGGAAATAAGTGAGGGGGGCTCTTAAAGTAGCTATGTGCCTCAAGGCTTGCGAGGAGGTCACAACATTTAATTTTATGGAGCTAAAGAGATAAGAGGCTCAATTCTAGAAGCATGAGAATCTTAAGGAAAAACCAATGGTTTTGGAAGTATTTTATCTATTAAAATAAAAATCTGCCGCAAACGCCTTTGGGCCTACAGAAATGTGCTCAGGCATGGATAGTTGAGTCGACAACTTTCTTGGCAGTAGGTAGGGCCAGAGGAAACATGATAATTTGGTGGCACCTGTTATCACTTAGGTTGTTCCCTAAGAAAGTTGTAGGAAAGGGAATATGGCCGAGGTAACCACAGACCAATATTTTAGATATAGATTATAGCCAATCTGCATCTAGAGAGGGTTCTCTCTTTATAATTTAACTTTGTTTTGAAAGATGTTGGGCTAGTTATGATGTTCACTGGTTTTGTTTGATTTTTGGATGGTGAGATTAAGTAAAACAAAGGTATAAATCTGAGAAGTTTAGTCCATTGGGCTAATGGAGTCTATGAAGATGGATTGCTGGATATGGTTTTGTAACAAAGGATGACACTACAGAGCAAGGTAATCAAACATGAAACAATTTTAAAGGTTGAAATCAGATGGAGTGGACTCCAATGAATGAAGGGCAATTAAGAATCCTTCATCATATAGACAGAGGGAAAGTGACTGATTACTACTAAGAAGCAGTTAATAATTCCTTAGAAAATAATCAAATGATAGAATCAAGGGAAATAGGAGCAATTAAGAATTCACTGTTTATACTTAATTCTGAAGAAAACATAGAGAATAACAAAGACTGAAAACAAAGTGCAGTTAAACAAATTCTGAGTTAATCTTTCTCTTTATTATTCAGACCATGAAACATATATGACATAATAGACAAGAAAACTATAAACTAGAGATACGAGGGTACTCATTGATCCATAGTTTGATTCAAGAATTCTGTAATAAGTCCTCTACTATCAACTCTGCATCCAGAGAGTCCAAAAACAGTGGATTCCAGCAACTTTTGTATTTAGAAAATTTCAGTATTACAACGCAATCTAAGAAATGCATCACCAACCCCAAATACTTCGAATGGGGGGGTATTTATACAAAATATGTTTACAAAATATCTGATAGAGATAATATCTAGTGATGAGTTATTTCTTCTACAAGAGAGGGAGATACATAGTCTTGAAAATAGGGAAGAAATAAATGAAGAAATAAATGATGTTGTGTTGGTTGCTTTGCGTTGGTTAGATGTGTCAAAGGTAGGTTTTGTGAGTCGGTCTGTAACTGTATTCCACGGATACTTTATGTTGGTTTCTACAGCCTGCTTGGGTGTTATACAGGAATAGTGTCCACACGGATGCTGCTATTCCCACTAAGATGGGTAGCTATCTTAGAAAAAAACAATCAAAGTCTACTATTGATTCCTTTTATGAAAATAGATGAGAGGAGAACCAAGAGGGCCAACCTAAGTCTTGCGCTCGATTTCCTCCCTTTCTTGATAGGGTTTTGCCACTTGCTCTTTGTCTGCTCAACTTTAAAAGGACCTGTAGAATCACAGCAACATACTACTATGCAAGAAACAAGGATCTAAGTTCATAAATAATGCAGGATCAAATGTACATTAACCATATACAAGCATATATAAACAAGTACACCAGAATATGGAAGGAAACAAGAATAGCTTTATTCAGATAAAAAGTAGCAAGAGGATTACAACCATGAGCTCTGATCCAGCATCATCCTCCAGCTAAGAAGCCCTTTTTCACCTCAAGCAAAGCAAGATCACCCAACACTGTGAATGTACACCAGAATACCAACAACACTTATATATAAGTTACAAAATTCCAGCCTCTATATCTCTGTGATGAGGGATCCATATATAGATGATTACAGAGAGGTGAGTCATCTTTTGGGATCTTGATTAGTGTCTTCTCTCTGATAGTTCCTACTTCCACTTTGAGAATGATGATCTCTTACTCATCCCTGGTCGAAAAGGGAGTGGCAAGTGTCAGAGGGGAAGCTTCTAGAAGATTCCATGATCTTCCACCTCGCATTTTTGTCTCTGCCATTTGTCCCTTCCCAACCATCACACCCTACAGAGGAGCAAAACAGTATGCATTGAACCCTGTACATTGGGAAGGTGATATGCATCGCACCCTCTGCATGGAGCTTTCAGTATGGTCAAGTTTTGACCTTTTATGAGCAGTTTTCAGTGGAGAACTTCTGGGAGATGATGTAATCAGTTGACTTTGTTCCTTTAGGTAGTGAAGCAACACTTTTAGTGACTTAAGAGCCCTCATTTTATGGACATTTGTGATTGGGGTTGAAGTGCCCAAAAATGTCTATAACAGTTTCCCCCAAAAGCATGAGGTCGTTAATCTTTTTTGATGTAGGGTGAAATGCTTTAGTATGAGGATCTGAAGTTTTTCTGAGCTGGAAGGCGACCTGTAATAAGAAACAATACAATACATTATTTGACAACATTTTTTCATGATCTAGCTAAGGCAGGCATTCCCATGCTCAGCTTTATAAATTCATTTTTCACGCACATAGGACAGATGATCGTCTGTGTGACAGACTGATGATATGGACACATCATCCTTTGATTTGGATGATCATCTATTTGGCAATGATGTACACTGGATGCTTTTATATTCCTGCAGCCCGAATGGATGAAAATAGATCTGGAGTCTTCAAACTCAGTCAATCTTCACTCGGAGTACAAGTTGATCCATGTGAAAAAATGTTTTGGAGTCGAACATGGAAAGACATCGCCTGATTACCAGCAAATGATGTAAGTTGTTAACAGGCGCGAAAGGAATCACCAATAATGACAATGACCCTCAAGGTACTACAATACAATTTACGTGGTGTGAAAAAGGACTTGGCGTCGAACACAATGCAAAATCTCTCGATCGAAGGCCATTGATGTAAACCTGTCACCGAAAGTGAGAAACTTGCCATTAAGGGATGCAAGCTTTAAAGTATTGAAAGGGTTGTTCCTAAGTCAACTTCTTGGATAATGAGCTGTTGTCGACAAGAAGTGACCCGTCGCATGAGCGTCTCAATGAATCCCACATCAACGACACGGAACAGAGAAAATTATTTTGGAGGTGAAAACAAACTGACGATATGGGGTTCAGGGTGGCGGTCATGAAGGAATGAAGAATGAATATATTGCAGTGGGTGAGACATAGGTGAATTTTCTGAATGACTTCTCTTGAACATATTGACGACACTAAAGATGGATTGGTAGTGTTAACCCTAGAGATGGATGGCGTGACAGACCAATGGTGAAGACTAGTGAACGGAACAACCCAACCCGACATGGATGCGGAAGGAAAGTGTCATGTTCAAGAGCGACTTGCTACTAATAAAGTTTCTTCTTTTTTTCTTCCCAATTTTCCCCGGTCATTGCTGACCAGTACCTCTTTATTTTTGTCAAGCTTGAGGAGGATAACATATGCTTGTTCTATAATCCGCCCTTTGGGTGAACCTGTCGCTATATTTTAGTGAGCCTAGCGACAGTGAAACTTGTTCTCGTCCTGTTGGATGAGTTTGTCGCTATTTAGTTTTAACGAGTTTAACGACAAAGATAGCTCGGTCTTTTTCAATTTTAGAGAGTCTGAAAGAAACGGACAGAAGACTCTAAAGATTCTTTTTCGTTGTATAATCCCTTAAGTCTGAAAAAATGTAAAATAATACAAAAGGGATGAAGTTTCGATAGTTTTAACGAGCTGAACAAGACAAGTGCTCGATCTTTTTGTGTAATAATCCCTCAGGTCCAAAAAGATTAAAATCTAGAGGACGGATAGCACTTCTGATGCCTCTTAACGAGCCGGAGAGGCCAATCGCTTGGCAATATTTTCATATTTTATGAGTCAGGTGAAAAGAGCTTAAAGAAGACTCGTTTTCGAGGAACGAGTGATAGTTTCGGGTAACAGCTGATTCCAGGTAAGATTTGGAAATTTCCAATCACGGCAATGTTACAAGGATGGCTAGCAGAATCACTCTTCGCAGATGTTCCTCGAAGGGGTAAGCAATCATATGGGGGTGAATGATCAGCGAAAAACAGAGTGGAGGTGATGGTGAGAACACGACCAAGGCTCAAAAGCTAGTGATAAGGCATTCACAATGGTTACTTACCTGTTCATTTTTTAATGAGCTTAAACGTGGGGAGAAACACTTGCTCATGACTTATGTTTATTTTTTAACGAGCCTAAACTATGCGTTAAAACTACTCGTGGAGAGTTTATTTTTTAACGAGCTTGAAATCTGCGACAACATTGCTCTCCGGTCGTATGATAAGAAATGTCTCATTAGAGATGCTATTTTGAAGTGGCTTACATCTCTAAAGCTTTGCCACGGATCATTTCTTTATGCAAGTTAGGAAACGACTAGCCTTACGGGTTTAAAGGGTTAGAGGTCCTAAAAATTTAAAAAATAAATAGTTGCTCTTCACTTGCATGCGGAAAGGTTTGCATGCCCCTAAGTATAGCGAAAAATTTCCAGGTTACTAAGAAAGTTCTATAAGTGTAGCAAATAAAATTCTTTCTCGACGATGTCTATCAAAACAAACAAAGGGGAGCGAAGCCACTCGGCATAACCTTAATGAAGGTATCTTATTCCAGTCTGTTCCCATTTTCCTCTGAGGACGGGTTCGCCAGACTAGTCATATAACCCTCGCAGAAATCAACCCTATACCCAAGGCTTTCCTGCCGAAATAGACCAAGGTACATGTCCCCTGGGTTTCAGTCACATCTTCCTGAATCACACGCGCTCATCAGGTGGACGGACTGGAGACCGATGAGACATTTCTTGCATGAAAAGACCATTCAGGGATGGCATTTGACTATTTGCGATGTGTGGAACCGGGGAATGACATTTGGTCCTACGAGCCTTGAACCATTCTGCCTTCGTGCGGAAAACACATTACTCTAAAGAGTGAGGAGACGATGGCTTCCATGCAATAAATATAGTCGCGTCCAAGGAGTAGATTGTAATCTAAAGGTCCTTGAACTACCATAACATTCATGTGAACAATTTTTCTTCTCAAAGTAATGGGCACATTTGGAAGGATCCCTAAAGGTCGACTGGTTCCCTTGTCGAAGCTTGTTAGATTTCTCATTTCAAGCAAAAGCGATGGTGAACCAAGCGCTTTCCAAGCAGTTGAGGAAAGGATACTCACAAAAGCCCCTTCATCAATGATGGTACCAACCATGAACATTATATAAGCTTGTACAATAATTCTAAATGGTACACTGGCTGGTAAACGGGGTCTGCCTTGTAGATTCTTGTCGAAGGAAACAACTAGTTTCCTTAGTGGTGGGACCAAATAGACGGCCGAGTAGGACTCTGATGAACTTCCTTCCTACGGTAAAGGAACGGGAGGACTGCCCACAAGCTCATCGGAGTCGGTGTTGATGAAAAAAATTTGAATGGTGTCATTCTCTTTCTCTTCACTGACGATATCATTCGAAGATGAACACTTTGAAGGCAATACCAGGTCAACTGCCATATCGACCCTTTGACTTTCATCTGGTATGGATTCCAAGGGTTCATTTTCAATGATAGCTGCTTCGGCTGACCACAAGGATGGGCCAGCTAGATTTTCAACTGGTGGAGGGCTCGGCAAGAGTTTTTGATATCGAGGAGGAAGTTGTAATAGTGAAACCGGGCGATTATCTAAAACTCTTTTAGCCTCTTCAAGGAAGGGACAACGGTGGATGGCATGATCGCCTTCACACAACTTACAAGGAAGTTTAATATTCCTTCTTTGTCCATGTGCTTCAATTTCACTAGTTGATGGTGAGCATTCAACATGATAGCCAGAGGTTGATGCTACCGGATTGTGCAAACGAGGAGACGAGTCCCTTAAGATCCAAGGGATGCAGGGACAATCTCGGTGATAGTGGTCTCCATTGCAAATGACACAAGGAGATTTAGGTTTTGACTGTGCGGTGTGTGGATTTTTGCTAGACGATACTTGGTTATTCCCTTTCGATTTTGGTTCCTTTTTCTTCTTTTCCTTTTTTTCTTTTTGCTTCTTCTTCTTCTCAATTACTTGACTTTTAGCTTTATTGGCTTTATCAAGTGAAGAGGAAGGAGGAGAAGGAGAATCAGATGAACTAGAAGGTCAGGAGGAAACTCTAGTGTCGTCTAGTTGCTGGTTAGACTGTTCAGGAATTGTGGGATTTTGAATGACAGAGGTAGAGAAGACCCAGACCGACAAACCAATTGTCAATCCTGGAAGTGACAAAGTGGCCATATCGGGTGGACCAACATCTACCCAAGATAAGAAGGGACTAGGATTTCCTTCACAGGGAAATCCTTGGTTGGTAGACTCCATTTTCTCAACCTGAAGATCAACGAGGGGAATTTGTGACGTTATTCTGTTTAAAATAAATTTTTAGATGCTTGGACACAACTTGTTTTTTCAATTTTAAAGAGCCGAGAAAAAATAAAATATGACTCTAGTTGCCTTCAATTTTTATTGAGCTTGAAGTGACAAGTGCTTAGAGGAACTTTTCCTTTAAGGAGTCTGAAAAGGAGAAAAATGGACTTCTCTAGAGATCTAGGCAGAGAGGATTACCAAACCAATCGTAAAACTGCAGAATACTTTTTATGGTACGGCAGTCAGTCTTCCTGAATGCTGTGTTCGGTGCATTACGATCAATAGGGCAGCAGACATGGCTTCCTAAGGATAAAGGATGCAACCTATTGTGGTCTCCCAATATATACGTGACGGTATGTGGGAGCACAAGTCCGTACTGGCACTTGTCGTCTCAGAGTGGAGGAATCACCCAACCAGCACTGAAAGCAACAATTACTAGGCTTTACGATGTCGGAATACATCTCTAGCCTAGACCTCTAGATGTTGTGCGTTAAGTTCCAAAGCGTTGTTAGATTCATTGAGATTTATTTTAAGTTGATCTTGCTTAATAGTTTTCGTTTCAGGTTCACCACGTGATGTATGTATAATTCCTAAATGCAGTCTAAGATGATAAACAAATGTTTTATCTTCTTTCAGCAATGAAAATCCTAGCTACTAAAGAGAAGAAAGTCAAGCATCTTTTCTTGACAGAGCACAGAGCACACTCTAATATGCACATTCCTAAATCAAGCCAAGCATTCAAAATGCAAATGCACATGCATGTATTGGTTTTCAGCTCTCTTAATGTGTAAATGACGCTAAGAAAGCTATGTGAAAAACTGAATTACTTTTAAAGTGAATGTACTCAACAAAATTCTTTTTCAAAATGAAGTGAAAGAAAGACAGACACTTTTCGATTTAGAAATGGAAATTGCTTTTCGACACTCTAAAACTAGTAATTCAAATATTACGGAACAGTAATAGTATAATCAGCTATCTAAAATAATGGGATTGCTTTCTAAAATTGAAAACGACAGCTACGACACTTTCAGTTCTAGGGACGACAGTTCAACTATGTTACTTGTTGCAAAAGAGAACTAAACTGACGCACAATACATAAAAACGTTTATAGTTCTTTGCACTAAGGAGGTGGAATAATGCAAGAGAAGGGGGTATTCATAGAAGTACACTGATTACACACAGTAAAAACTCTTGAATAAGACTGAAAACAGTGAGAAAAATCCAGAGTCGGAGGGCAAAGTCAATCCTCCCTGACCATCGCACCTATCACACAATGAACTCAGTATGTAGCGCACCTACTCCATTCGGGAATTGCGATGCATACAGGCTGCCTTGAAGGCAGGGTGCGATGATTACAGTGCGAGACTTTCAACGAGATTTCAATCATAGTTTGCAATTTAGTTCAGGTGTTTACGCTGAGTAAGTACAGATCAATGTATGTAAAAACACAGAGGTGATCTGAGAGGTTACTATAGCCACCACTCAGGGCAATTAGATTTCTTGTAGATCTATTGTTTAATTCATAAACAAAACCCGGAGATTGACTGAAGCAGCATTGATCTACTTTGCATTTGTACGACAATTGCAGTTCGAAGGCTAGCTGGCTTGACTTCAGGCTCCATCTGTATGTTTATAAAAGAAACAAAGATAGATAGGCTAACAAGTAATCTAGTCGCTCCCTAGTGGAGTTGCCATTTTGTTATATGGCAATAGTGTCCACACGAATGCTACTATTCCCACTAAGATGGGTGGCTATCTTAGAAACAAACAATCAAAGTCTATTATTGATTCCTTTTATGAAAATAGATGAGGGGAGAGCTAAGAGGGCCAACCTAAGTCTTGCGCTTGATTTCCTCCCTTTCTTGATAGAGTTTTGCCGCTTGCTCTTTGTCTGCTCAACTTCAAAAAGGACCTGTAGAATCACAGCAACATACTATTATGCAAGAAACAAGGATGCAAGTTCATAAATAATGCAGGATCAGATGTACATTAACCATATAAAAGCATATATAAACAAGTACACCAGAATATGGAAGGAAACAAGAATAGATTTATTCAGATAAAAAGTAGCAAGAGGATTACAACCATGAGCTCTGACCCAGCATCATCCTCTAGCTAAGAAGCCCTTTTTAACCTCAAGCAAAGCAAGATCACCCAACACTGTGAATGTACACCAGAATACCAACAACACTTCTCTATAAGTTACAAAATTCCAGTCTCTAGATCTCTGTTCTGAGGGATCCATATATAGATGATTACAGAGAGGTGAGTCATCTTTTGGGATCTTTATTAGTGTCTTCTCTCTGATAGTTCCTGCTTCCACTTGGAGAATGGTGATCTCTTACTCATCCCTGGTCACAAATGGAGTGGCAAGTGTTAGAGGGGAAGCTTCTGGAAGATTCCATGATCTTCCACCTCACATTTTTGTCTCTGCCATTTGTCCATTCCCGACCATCGCACCCTACAGAGGAGCAAAACAGTATGCATCACACCTTGTACATTGGGAAGGTGATATGCATCGCACCCTCTACATGGAGCTTTTAGTATGGTCCAGTTTTGACCATTTATGAGCAGTTTTCAGTGGAGAACTTCTGGGAGATGATGTAATCAGTTGACCTTGTTCCTTTAGGCAGTGAAGAAACACTTTTAGGGACTTAAGAGCCCTCACTTTATGGACATTTGTGATTGGGGTTGAAGTGCCCAAAAATGTCTATAAAATCGGGTGTCTTTAATTCTGAATTGATACGCCTTTATTTGTCTGACCTGTTAGTTTCAGTCTTTCCAGCCTTCCTCCAGTGATCAAATATGCTCTTACAAAGTGGTCTCAGAGTGTGAAGGTCAAATTTTTTCATTTCAGGGAGTCTTCAAGCAAAATTTGGTCACTAGGCATTAGGTCTAGGGTTTGTTTTCACTCTTTTCAAAATTGTCCAAATGTAAGTCCATGTCACCATTTAGCTGAGTGTACCATTATTCAAACGGTTTTCATCATCATGTCAAGTTCCATTGGGTCATTTTACAGCTTGCTCATGCTTCAGTTGTGCCTAGGTAAGGTCCATTTCCCTCTCCTAGGGTTTTGGAGGTAATTTCTCTTGGATGGTCAAATCATCAAAAAAACTTGTATCCTAATGTTCACACAGATTCCCCTATCCTTAATGTACCTTATTAAACACTTCCCATCACTGATATCCCCCAAATTCCTCATCTTTGCACAAACCCTATTTTCTTGCCACAACTTGGCAATTTTCTAGGCTAGGCCTGAGTTTTTCCCTTTTGGACCTCTTCCCCTCACTCGATCTCTGAGATTCCACTTTCCCCTACTTCCTAACATCCCTCCCTACTTCCCAAAATTTCCCCAAGAATTTAGAAGCCCCTTATCCCCTTCATTTCGCTTCATTTCGACAAAATCCCTTGTTTTACACATCGGGATAAGTTTCACTCAAAAGATGTTTCAGAGCAATCAAAGATGAATTTTGGAAACCTGAGAGAGGTTTTTGTCCACAACATGCCAAAGAAGAAAAACCTCCCTCACGTTTTACAGGTATCATGGTTTTAGAGAAATGTCAAAAATATCGTTGCCTCAGGAGAATTGATTGCACCTCTAAAGTGACCTTGGGAAAATCGATATTTCTCCTAAAATGGTTGGCCAAATGACTTTCTCGATGCATCAAATGATAACTAGACACAAATAGATTTCCAATGAGCTATCATGAGCTCAATTTGGAGTTGAGGAAGGCATTCATACGTTGCCTGCAACAGCACTCTTCCTTAAGGCAGCCTCATTTGGCACATTTTGACCACTCTTGGGAGGTTTGATTTTTGACAAGGCAAATGAAATCCAAATTGACAAATTCTAGTTGGGTTGGAAAGTAGACTCAAAGAAATTTCCAATGCGCTATCCTGTGCCCGATTGTGACACTGGGAATGCCTCCAAAAGCCTCCTGCAATATGCACTATGTAGCTGGGTGCGTGCTACGCATTGAAGCTGTGCGCTACGCACCGGGCAGTGCGCTACGCATTGGGTGAGCATGACCAGTGTAAGAAAAAAAAGGCACTAAGCATACAGGTGTGCGCTATGCATTGGTTTTGGGCGCTACGCACTCAGTCCAGCACACAATTTGTTTATATTTATCTGCACAGATCGTGTCTAATCGCCTCCAAAGCTGCAAGTAGGTGTTCTATGACTGATTCAATCAATTTGATATTGTTTATAGTGTGTTTGAAGAGAGGAGGTGATGTGTTGGGTGTAAGAAATCAAATAAAACCCTAGGCCCCTATCAAAATCTTTTTTTAAAAGGGTATTAAAGGACATATGGGTAACTGGTGAAGATTTCTCTGCCTTTCCTTGGTGAAACATAGCTCCATGCCCATTTGAAAGCTTTGAACCAACAACACTTCATACCCTTGTCCATTTGTCAAACTGTCCTTATGACTGTTTTATGCCCAAATACACCAAACAAAATATCCATTATGGCATAACTCTTATGATGTTTCGGTTGGCTTTTTGAGTATGTATTGAAATTGGGATTTCACACACCTACAACATACATATTGTAGACCTCCTATTGCTGTTATTGTGTTTTCAAAGCCATGTCAGATACAGAGTCATATTATGAGCAGGAAAATGATAGTGATTCCACAACAGAGGGAAATGTGCCACAAAGGCCTCACAGAGGTGGCAAAGGTGGTAAACATCTTAGAGAAGAGCCCACTTCTATGGTACAATTGCAGGCTTGCCCACTTGCCATGGATTGTTTTCGCCATCAGTCATGCTATCATTTTTGTGAGCTAATTTCACAGTTTCAGCATCATCGTGAATTAGCTCGCTTGTTTATTCTCCATTTACATGATGGCCATGTAAACCTCACTGGAGTTGATTTCATTTTGTCACCAGAGATTATTGCAGAGGCCACTGGGATACCAAATATCAGGGAGCAATGGAATAAGCGTCAACAGCTAGAGAAATCATATTATGAGCCATATATTAAACCAGGGTATATGAGGCACTTGAGCATAGTTTTTCCTTTCCACTACCTGAATGATCGGTTTGCACCTTTGATGAAACTCATCATTCGGTATTTCAGTTGTGAGGCAGATTCTCGCGTCTTTATGCATACCATGTCCGTTTGTTGATGCATTTTACAAGGGTGCATCTGATGAACATTCCATACTTTATGTTTCGCAACATAGAGAGGATGGTGCCTTTAGTGCAAAGGAAGAGCCCAGCACATTAGCATTGGAGCATATATCATTATGCATTGATCAAGATCATGGTGATTCATCAGTTAGCACAACAGGACATTACATGGGAGGATTTTATTTCTCGTGACCTCTTCACAGTGCCTCAGCCACCACCAGAGATAGTTCATGATGAGGGAGGGCCTTCATAGTAGTTTGACATTCCTGAGACCGAGCATGTAGATGCTCCAGCATATGTGACATATCAGTGAGGCCACAGAGCCTTATTTGCATCTGTACGACGAGTACTATCTCCACCCGGGGTGGAAGGGGTCTTGTTGACTTCATCAGCACACCGAGTATTATCTCTACATCATGTGGAAGGGGTCTCGCCTCCATCTTCAGTACAGGTACAGATTCAAGATAGGGGCAAGGGACCCATGGTTGATGAGGGCCCTTCAGGAGGTCAGGACATGGGTATCATTGATGTTGATGCTAGCTCTCCTAACTCAAAGCTAAAGGAGATCATCTGAGACCAAAGGGCCAAGAATGAGTCACCGCAAAAGAAATTGCAGATGGCTAAGTGGGTGATCAACTACTTGGAGCAGCGCAACAAACAGCTGTAAGATGAGCATACACTTTATGAGTTGCGGAAAATCCGGGAAGACCGAGAATTGGCCCGAAGGAGACCCGGTGATTTGACACCTATTGATCGAGAATCAATGCTCATCTGGGTAAACACTCATTTGGAGAAGTTATTGGCTAAGGCAAATAGAGACAAGGACATGCTTCGTCATATGAAAACTCACTATTGGGCTCACATGCATGTTTGCAAAGCGAAAATGAAGATCCTTAAGAGGCGTTTGAGCATAGTGCTAAAACGATGGAAAAGGCCCGATTCACTTCGAGTTTTGGCCGAGGCTTCGTTAGCTGGGCATGATACATGATGGAGGGTATTCACTCCGAATTTGGGCAAATTCGGATAAAATTTTGTCGTTTTGAAATTTTTGGCTTGCAAAATAGGTTTTTTGGCTCAACGCATAGCGTGCAGTGCGCTACCCTGAAGATTGGGAGGTCCAAATGACAAATGGCTTGTAGTTTTGGATTTTTCATGAGGAATTACACATTCTCAGCTATTTCTGAAGCATTTCATCGAGATCTGGATGGTCAAAAGGTCCAAAAACATCATGAAAACCACCTTGCTGCCACCTTTTGCCACAACAGGGATTACCTATGGGAGAATTCAGTTTTGAGGGGGAAAATGAGCTCCATATTGGAAAATTCCACTTGGGTTGGAAAGTAGACATCCAAGGATTTCCAACGAGCTATCATGAGCTCAATTTGGATGTCGGAAAGTGCCCCAAAAACAGGCTCAAATGTGCACTACGCATATGGATCAGGGGCGCTACGCATACAATTTTTGGTCCTGTTTTTGCTCTTCAGCTCAGGAAATGAAGCCAATTTGACCAGTTTTGACTTGTGATGTGATTTTTCATCACTCTTGATGTAATTGATGAAAAATTATGTTATTTTTGACTTAATTTTACCTATTCTAGATGATTCATTCACAAAATAGCAAAAATTTAATGAATGATTTGGTTTCTTAGCTTATAGAGGCAAGTTGTTTTGACTGCCTAGATTGTAGTGCTTTGTTTAGAATTGGTTGAAACAACTCCTAGGATGATGAGCTCGACCCCTAGAGGCAACGGAATGTGTTGGCTTGCCTATATTATGTATTTTCTTAGTCATTTTTAGGGTTGGACTCTTGGGAATATTTTGATACACTATTGTACATATTTTATCTGCATTTTTGGCAAAGGAAAGACCAGGGTTTTGCAACACTATTTGGGATTCATGTGACTTTATGTGTTGATGGTTAGTTTCTTTCAGTACTTGTAAGTTGTTTATGTGTACTGCTTTCCTTCTTTAATCTTCTGCAATTGAACAAATGAAGTGTTAAGGTAGAATCCATAAATATTCTATGATCTGCCTTGAAATTTGTTTAATTTTCCATGTTTTCATCTGTTTAGGGAGAATCCTTGAATGTTTCTTGCTCTCCTTAACCTCTCACCAGTCAGATCTATTCATTCAATTACTTTAAAGGCATCAAAACAATCGCCTATCTTGCCCCAAGTAGACCTCTGCAAAAACTGTGCCTCATCCCCGCACCCAAAATTGCCTTTCCCTTGAATTCAACAAAACTTCAAAAAACCAATTTCAAAGTTCTTGTACTTCATACCTAGCCTAAAATTAGTCATCAATTTATTCATCTCGAGCCTCATTGATTACCTTTTGCCGAGATTGACTCGGAGAGAGCCCTCTCTTGTCCTCGTAGGGCTAGCTACGAGGCTGAGCGTGGTTTGATGTAGCCTCGAGTTTTACCTTATTTCAGCCTAAGGTAGATTTAAGCACTAACATGACCCTCATTTATTCCTTTTTTCTGCAACATGGTACAAAACTTTGAATTCACCCAAGATACAAAAGATACCAAAGATAACAAAGGTACGTTCATAAGATTCCTAACATATCCTGCCACCAGTCTGATTCTGGTAGTTTATGTCTCTACAGCTTTCTTAAAGTCTCATCAGTCTCTGTGTACTTGAAGAAATTAGGTGGGATGGTGAACAGATGTTTCACTTCATGCTCAATATAAAATAAATTTTCCAATTTGTCATAAAGGGCTTGGCCAGATGGGAGTGTTCTCTCTGTTGAAGTATTTGATGATGCATTAACTTGATCAGCATCATATTTATTTAGCTTATGTGTGTACTCTACATGTCTCATCAGGCATTCATTACTTCCAAAAGGACTTGGCAAACCTTTTTCATGCAAAACTGCAAACCTTTCTGTAAAAGAGTCAATCTTCAGCTGCATGTCCTGGCATCTCCTTTGCAAGTTTTGCATCAAAGTTCTCATGGTTAGAACTTTCTTAATGTGCAGAATGGTGCCTGTCCTGTCTCTAACTTGCAGTGCCTCTAGTTCTTCACTAGTCTTGGTGTTCAAAAAATGTATTATCCTATTTTCTTGTTCAAGCATCTGCCCCAATAAATCTCTTGTCTTTTGAATCTCCACTTGGGCCACTGCTATCAAGTCAATCTGTTCATAAATAACCTAAATAGATCTCCACACAGTACTAAGGGGCTACTTAATGTTGGCCCACAAAATGCCCTTGATTTCTTCCAAAGGTTTATCCAAGGAGAGATCCTTTTCCAATGCTCTCACCTTCTTCTCTAATGCTTTAACCTCTATTTTTCTTTCTGCCACAGTCATCTTGGACTTGTCACAACTTATTTCCAATTTTGTCAATTTCTCTTTGGCCTCTTTCAATTCTGATACTTGGCTTTTTAATTCCTCCATGGCTTTTATTAATTCCTCTGTGGTCATGCCAGTACTGCTGCGTGCTACTGTTGTTGTTGCTGCTGCTGAAGTACCTCGATTTGTTTCTACTATGGTTGTTGGAACAGTGGGAGGCAGTGCTGTTACAACTATTGAAGGGGCAGTTGCGACTGTAGGGACTACTTTAGGTGGCTGGGAGGTTGACTCTCCTTGCTTTTCTTTTAGCGCTGTGTCCAATGCCTGCTCAGTATCAGTTAATCTTTCATTGAGCTTGATGAGCAACTCCGTCATTTCTTCCTCTGACTTCTACTGGACCACTTCTGCTGTCTGTGGATGCATGGTGGGAGGAAATTTCAGCTCTTTTCTCAAGGCATCAATATCTTCCTCTTTCTTCTTCATCATTTCCTTAATGCCTTTGGCATCTTTGGGATCATGTCCTAGCTCAATGATAATTTCCTCCAAGGATTTTATCCTATTATCCTTAGCAAGAGAAGAATCTTTCTCCAAATCTAGCTGAGCTGAGGTGTTCTCTAAGGAGTTTTGCAATCGATGAGCTAACATAGCTTTATCAGCTAGTGTGGAGTAGACCATCTCTCTAGTCTATTTCTGTACCTCAATCTGGTCCATAGAATGCATGTCCTTCGCCAAAACCTCCAGATTTGTCCTGATATAGTCAGCTGCTGACTGTGGCTATTGCACCTTGGGCTTAAAGTAACTCATAATCATTTTACCCTCTTTAATGTCATATGCACACATTAACCTTTGCTGGTTAGTGGGGACCATTTTGAGGTGTTGATTGTAAATTTGTAGCCTCAATGGATCATTCTGGGCTTTAATCTCTGTAAATGTTCTTTTGATATCAGAGGCCTACTTTCTTTGAGGCCTGGTGGATGAAACTTCCATAGTATGCTACCTTTCAAGCTCTTACCTATGTGAGCTAGTTGATGTGTCCCCTACTGGGGAAGTTCTGCTAGATGACTACCCTTTCACCTCTTAAAATATCTATTATTTCATCAAAGATTTCATCTTCAGAATGAGGATTTAATCTTTGTCTCTTTGCACCTGGCTATTCTATAGGTCCACTCACGGGTGTGGGGTCTTCCCTGTCTCTCTTTTTGCCTTTTTCCTCATTTAGAGGAGTCTGTAATATAGGAATCTCAGCTGCTTTAGTTTGTACTAGAGGAATTTTCTCTTACTGATCTGTCATTCCTTGCTGCTCTGTGTCTACCACTTCTTTGCCCTTAGAGAGCCCTATACCTAGTGTGCTGGCTTCTTGTACAGGCTGCTGAGAAGTTCCAACAGAGGATGCACCAACTCCTGTTTGTTGAGGTAGATCGAAGGATACATTTCTAAAAGAGTCCAGGTCAAGAGTTTTCTGAAGGTCTTTCATAGCTTTTTCAATTTTCTCTTTCTCAGTAATCTCTTCTATTAATGTACCCTCTACCCAGTCATCATGATTAGCAAACTGCTCAATTTCGGGGATTCTATGGTGTACATAGCTGACAGCCTGTTTTTTACTTTTTTTTTCACTTATAAAGCTAGTTGGGTCATAAGGCACCCACCAAAAGCTCTTCTTTAATTTGTGTTGTTCCCCTAATATCTTATAAGCATCTTCCCATGCCTCCATTTTATTGATGACAAAAGGGCCTAACTGTGTTTTAATTCTTAGCTGTTCCTTTTTCTTTGCACTATAAAAGTGGGGTAAATCTGCATTGATAAGCTACCTGAAGTACTCCAGTGCAGATAGTCTCATAGGCACAAATTCGGGTAGCTTGTAGGGGCACAGTTCACAGCCATATATCTTTATTTTAGTGTGATTCTGGTACAAGTACCAGTCACCTATCTTATACTATTTGGAAAGCTATAAAATATTCTTTATATCAGAAGAGAGCCTAGGAGGAGGAGCTCCTATCAGTAGAGTGGTGGTTGGATATACAAACAGGTCAATGCATTCACAATAGCTATAAGGGGATTCATAGACATTATGGAAGACTGAGGTCCAAAATATCACAGACCTTCGCTCTCCTTTATAATCCAATTTCCTGATGGGAAATGAAAAGCTGTCTGGCTGATAATATATGAAAAGGTGGTAGATGAATGAGGTGTACTTGAAGACTCCTTCTCTGTCAAGATTTATGAATTGCTCATTGATTTTGTTAGCAATAAAAGTTTCATATCCATACTTGACTGTAGGGGGCTGTCCTGGAGTAAATATGGACAACAGAACTAAGGTGGTTTCATCAACAAATTTACTGGTTTTGAATCCCAATATGAACGATATCATATCAACTATGATTTTTCCTGTTTCAGTGAACCAGACATGCAAATATGGAGGTGGGCCTTGGGACTGGCAATTTGGCTTCATGAACATTTGAGCGATGCAGGTTATTTCTGAATTGGGCAATTGAGAGCCTCGCTCTAGCAAAAATCCCATGGAAAGAGGAGCTAGAGGCTAAGTGGGTTTGAATTGTAACATCTCAATGATGGATTCAACAGTTATGTAAAAGAGGACAGTCTCATATGGGGTTATAACTGCTTTGGTGACAAGGTCATAGTTAGCACAACAATGGTGGATAATATCTGGGAAGACGTTGACTGAGGGAAGGTAATAGCTGGAAAGATTGTATTCCCATATTCCATAGATGTCAGAGTTACTCAGATAACTATTCCTAACTCAGCAAAATTCCTGGAGGTGGTTCATCTCACCAGATAAATCTTTAATTTGAAAATCTCTGTCAACCAAGGGTATCCAATCCTGGTCGTTATGAGGTGCATTGAGGGGCACAACATTCAGGGTTACGGGAGCCTCCATGTTTGGTTCTTGTGTTCTCAAACTGGAGGTTGGGCCTTTGTGGGGAAAAATGAGCAAAAGAGGAATCGTGGGGCCTTTCTTTGAGAATTACAGACCGAACTTAACTTGAATTCAGCTCCTCGGGTAAAATTTACAGAGGAAAAATGAAATTTGCAGGGTTATTGGTAGAAATGGGTAAATACCTAGGTACACAGAGTAAAACAGTGCACCTGTAGGTTGACCAACGAATCGTGGAGCAGGATGCTGGAGAGTTGGCCGGGTGGTGGACTTGTACGTGATTTGCAATCAACTGGACTTAATTCGCATGCAACAGTGCTCACAGTGAAAAAATGGTGAAAATGACATTTTATGGAGTTTTTAAAAAAATTTGGCTTTCGCGGGGCTTTTTGGTGTTTTTGGTCGGATGACATCATTGGGATGTGACGCCTTGTCGTTTAGCAGAAGGGTGGTAAGCAGTTTCTTCCCGCACCACTTTTATGCTCGAGCGGTATCGACCAAGGAGGCAACGATCATATTGGGAGCGCAACACGTGTCCACGGTGTGGGACGAATACCGTCGGCTCACCGGAAGTTAAATGTCGGACGATGGGGGCGTCGTGATATGATCATGGGCTGTTGGATGAATGGGCCCCGATTGGATGGTTGACGCTCGGTGGAGATGGCGGGGTTGAATGCGCGGGCCCGATATATTAAACATTTTTTAAACGTATCGGGGCGGATTTGGTTGGTCAACGAAGTTTGGTTATAATTAACCTGAGTGGTTAATTATCCCATGATTTTGCGCATAGAGGTTTTTAATAAATTCCAAATGAGCCATTAAACCCTCGTTTATACAATCACTTATGGTTATAGCTAACTGGGGTGTGGGAATATTGATATTTTTGGGGTTTTTCAACATATATCTATATAATATGGGGTGGGAATAAAACACAGGGAGTTATACAATAATGTTAATAGTTAATATGAAATCCTCTGAAAATGAATGTGCTAACCATAATGTTATAAAACTTAGGCAAAAGGAAAAAAAAAAGGGGATTTCACACAATAAATGTGGCTATTGTTCCTAAGTAACTGGAGCTCCACTTAGGCATTTGATGAAAAATGAGATGAGTGATGTTAAGGATATGAAGTAGATCTCAATACCTTTGGGGAAGTTAGTAAGTGATTTGGGAAAAAGTAAAGGGGAGTTAGTCACAAAACCTGCCTCACTTGCCTGCATCAAAGTACCTGTTTTGCACTTGTGATGGGACTGAAAGTTAACATATTCACACAATCCATCACAAGTCACATTCAGCAATATCAATTTACCTACCCAGCCTACTTTTCCTAACATTTTTTCTTCTTTTCTTGGGGTGCACTTGGATTAGCAAACCCTTATAGTTTTTCTTTCATTGCATGATAAACCTATCTGAATCCGCACTTATTTCTTCCAAGGGCTCAGATTGAATTGTTGAGCTCATGTGTTTCTCAACCTATTTATTTATCTGCCAAGATTGAACAGTTTGGACAGATCTTATTCTTTATTTCTAAAAACTAGTAAATTGAAACATGAACTAGCCAATATTAAGCTATTTGGCCATTCATCCATGGTAGCATAAATCAACAAGCTGCACACCATCAGGTTATTTCAAAAATAGAATAGTAGTGGCATTTTGGACTTGCACACTTTCATGGTCCTTTGTTTGGGGTTCATTTCTTTCATTTTCTTGACCATTTCATTTTTTTTGCCCTTTGATTTTTCTTTTAGGGCATACCCTCTTTACATTTTTTTATTTTTTGTTTTTGGTCAATACGGAAAACCTTTGCAACCAACCAAAAGGTGTGAACATATTAGAGCTCATCAATGTCAATCATGAAAAATGACACCTATTAGTATAGGAACCTAACAGTGGCTCCACTTAGGGATGGCTTTCCATGGTGGAAAGTCAAGAACAGCAGGTCAGATAGCCTTCTCCATAACTTTGTCTATGCTCTGAAATGCCTTTCTGCTGGTTGCTTTATTATATGTAGGATAGTTGTAATTAATGAAGCTCAGGGCCTTCTCTTCGGGCTTCAACTTTAGCAAGTTACCATCCAATCCAAACGGGGACATTATCAAATATACAGTATGTACAGGTGAAAGCCGAGCTATGTCAGATAGATGGATCAATGTAGTGATTGAGAATTTGACCATTGACTGGCCCCTCTCCTGCTTCTGTGCCATCCAAGTTGTTCAAAAAGTAGGTATTATTCCCTTGCAAAGCCTGAATTATATAAGGTCCCTTCCATAGGAGGTCAAACTTCCCATGCCTTCCTTTGTCTTCTATCCTAAAATCCCATTTTAAAACTTTGTCTCCTATGTAGAAATCTTCTGCCTTAGTCCTTTTATCAAATATCTTCTTGAGTTTTTCTTGTAGCACTTGAGATCTTTGATATACTTCCTCTCTGGTCTGCTGCAAATGAATGGTCTAATTTACTCTTCTCTGAATGTCATTGGGTTCTGCTTGAGCTTCTTGCAGTAACTTCAGTACAGGGACTCCCAAAGATGAAGGAAATACAGCCTCCATGCCATAAACTAACTCATAAGGGCTAGTTCCAATTGATCTCTTTGTGGTTAATCTGTCTACCCATAGTGCATTTGTAAGCTTCTTATGCTAGTTTTTCTTGTTCTCTTCCCACAATTTCTTAATAATATTGATCAGGCTTTTATTGGAAGATTCAGCTAGGCCATTACCCTAAGGGTAATAAGCTGTGGAATGACCTAAAATGATATGGTGTTTGTGGCAAAAATTTATTATTTTCCTAGATTTGAAGGCAGCAACATCGTTAGTTATGATTTTTTTAGGACAGCCAAACCGGGATAGTATGTTGGTTTTTAAGAATCATATAATCACTATATCATTGGCTTGTCTAGTGGGAATGGATTCTATCCACTTGGTGAAGTAATCTGTGGCAGTGAGGATCCATTTATGCTGGCCAGAGGAGAGAGGATGGATTTCTCCAATGAAATATAGACCCCATTGTTGGAAAGGCTTTTATGTGGAAATTGGTTTAAGGGGTAAAGGTAAATGCTTCATCTTGCCTTCAAAAATTTGACATTTATGGCAAGAGGTAACAAATTTCTTCACATCAGCAAAGAGGGTGGGCCAATAAAATCCAACCCTTAGGATTTTATTTGTTGTTGTTTTCTAGTAAATATGTCCACCATAGTCTCTTGCATGAAATTCTTTGAGAACTTTGTCAGCTTCATCTCTTGTTAAACAATTTAATAAAATACCCTCAAGATTTTTCCAAAATAAAGCATTATCTAAAATACAGAATTTTGAAGCTTTCATTTTCAGAAATCTTTTCTTTGTTCTGGATAACCCTGGAGGAGCCTGCAGGTTTGATAATACGTGAATTATGTTAGCATACCAAGGTGATTCTAGGAAGGCTTGATTGATCTGCAGAGTCGTCATGTGCTGTTCATTATCCAGTTCATTGATATCAAGGGCTTGGAAATTGGTTTCAGTCATGAGTTTTACTAATCTTTGTCCCTTTATTAGCTTTGTTGGTTTTATTTCACTATCATATTCCAAAATATTAGCTATCCATTTGCCACGTTTGCCTTCAATCCCTTCGTGAGTTAGGATATCTTTTACAACAGTACTTGACACATAAGCTATTACATGAGAGTATATAAAATCTGAAGTCCTTGATAGCTTTTACAAGTGCATAGGCTTGTTTTTCCATGATTTGATATTTAAGCGGTGCATCTCTGAGTGCTTTAATAAAAAAGGCTCTGGGTTTTTCACATCCTTGATCATGTTTTTGTAGTAAAACAACAGCAATGGTTTGTTCTGATGCAAATGAAAATATTATGAAATCCCTATCGAATTCTGGACCTGTAAGGATTGGTGTTCTAGTTAAAGCCATTTTGATTTCTTCAAATGCTTGTTTGGTTTCTATTGTCCATTTGAACTTGGAATCCTTTTTTAACATGTTGTTTAGCAGTCTGATTAATTCAACTAGATTGGGTATGAATCTCCTTAGGAAGTTGATCTTTTCGAGGAAGGCTTGAAGTTCTTTGATATTTCTAGGGTGAGGAACTTGTAGAATGGCTTGTATTCTCTTGGGATCAATTCTGATACCCTCTTTGGAGATGATGTGGCCTAGCAGTTTTCCTTCTTCTAAACCAAACAATGATTTCTTAGGGTTTAAAGAAATACCATAATTTCTGCATATTAGAAACACTTGTCTCAAATGATCTAGGTGTTGTTGATCTGTTTTGGAAAATGTAGTAAGGTCATCTAGACATATGACCAGAAAATCATGGATTTATTTTGCAAAAGCTATGTCCATGGCTCGTTGAAAGGTTTCCCCTGCAGTTTTACGTCCGAATGGTATTTTTACATATTTGAAAGTTCCCCAAGGTGTTATAAAGGCAATTTTTTCTTGATTATGAGGGTGGACCAGAATCTAATTAAAACCTGAGAATCCATCTAAAAGTGAAATCCTAGAGGCACCTACCACCCTTTGTAAAATGTGATCCATCTTGGGCAAGGGGTAATTGTCATTTAAAGAAATCTTATTCAGATTCCTTAAGTCCACACAATCTGATTTCCCCTGTTTTCTTTCTAGTGGGTACTAGACTAGACACCCATTCTAAAAATCTGATCAGAGTAATTATTCCTACCTCATACATCCATTTGATTTCCTTTTCAATTAGGGAAAGAAGCACAGGGTTAATTATTCTTAGTTTCTATTTGAATGGCTTCTGATTTTCTTTCAGGGGTATAGTATGTCAAATTATAGAGGTATCATAAGATTTGAGATCCTGATAACTCTAGGCAAAAATGTCCTGGAATTCCTTGAACAGTTCAACATATTTAAGCTTCTGATCAGGGGGCAAGGTTTTAGACAATTTTATCATTTTTGGATTTTCCTCAGTCCCTATGTTGCAGTCTTCAATGTCAACTTTTATAGGTTGCATTTTAGGCTTCATTGGAATATCATTAGAATCAAAGAAATCTTTTAGGGGAGTTAATCATTTGGGTAAATAATTATCTTTCAAATCAATAACTTCGGCTTCTCCTTCTACCATCTCATCAATATCTATCTATTTAAGGTCTTTCATTTCTTGCTTGGTGAATTTTGTTGGGTGAAGCCTCTGAGTTGCATATTCTATTGAAATGTTTGCTTGTAATGTTTGTGTTTGATCAGACTCAGTGAAAGTATCTAAGTCTATATTTGTGCTAGAAAACTCTTCCTGTAGAGTTAAAAAAATGTTGATCTAAATATCATTGTCAAACAGTTGCCAAATTTTCACATTATTAGGTATGGATGGTTTATGTCTGACCTCAGCTGTGAACTGGTGATTAGGTTCAAATAGTAATTTGCAAGTGTTGGCAAATGTTGTCAAGCTGTGAGCATGCAAATTATGCTTTCTTGGGACTTTGGCAAGTTGTGTTTCATGAAATGTGTTGAGGATTTCAATTGTTGTTCCTCTATAGGCTCCCAGTCTGGGATCAATTGTGAGGAAGTGCAATAGACATGTCCAATTGTAATGATCCTTGTAGTTTTTCTCCCCAAGACCTAGACAACAGCATGCCATATTTGGGTGGAACGTCTGCTACCATTAAAATGGTTTTGGCAGGGTATTGGACTAGTGATACACATAGATCTTTGATCAGTCGTAGACATCTGACCTGGCTAGAGTGAAAGGAGAATAAGTCTTTGTATGGCCTGGTAATATCTAGGTTTAACTTCTCCATTACAGATTTGGGCATTAAGTTATGAGAAGCACCAGAATCAAACATGGCATTATGAAGTGTTTTATCATGTATGTTCAGACTTACATAGAAAGGAGGAAAACCTCTATCTACATATTTTCTGTTTACCTCAGGTCCAAAAATTAATTCAGGCTAGTCATCAAAAACATTCACTTAATCCTGGTTCACAGAAATTTGGAGTGATCTGCTAATTTGACTTCTATAGACATCATGCCTAGCTAATTCTGACAATGGAATGGCTATCTTTAATTTTCCTATTTCTGTCTCAAGATTAAATGATTTTTCAGTCTGAGTTTTTGTATTTTGGACTCTGATATTCTCTTTAACTGTTGTATTTTTTGAATTTTTGTCTTTTTCAAGAGTGATTTTGTGGGTTGAAGTTGCTTGCAAATCAATTCCTAGAGATTCTTCCATATTTCCTTTAGAAGGAATGGAAGTGGAAGGTTGACTGTTACATGGTTGATCATCTGATACATCTTCAACCATTGGTTTACTTAGGCTAGGATCTGTTCCAGGGAGGACTTGTGCAAGAGGTTTATTGATTTTGGTTTTGTTTAACTGCTTGGCATCTTTCTGATTAATAGTTTCAGGGACATCTATTCTCCTTCTCCTTAGGTTGTATTGCTTGTGGAACTAATAAATAGCTATATCATATCCTTCCCTGAAGTCAAATGACTCACCCGACTGTGTTTGAAATTTTTCAAGGGTGTGAGCTTCTTGGTCTTCTTGGGTCAAGAAAACTTGTTGTTCATTGTTGAGGCCCATTAGGTTGATTTGAGTGTCTTCCGATGGTTCCCCAGAGGTTGAGGCTTCAAAAAACTTTTCTTGAAATGGGGGCCTAATATTTTGATCAAGTCCAGACTTTCCAATGTTAGGGTTCTGATTCTTCTTGAAGTTTGGGTTTCTTGCAGTGTTGCTCGGTTGGCCATCCCAAAAGCACTTCCTCTCAATGGTTTCTACTCTATCCCCAAGTCTGTCCATTCCTTTAATGATAGCATCTAATTTTTGCTCAAACACAGATGGTTCTTCTTTGAAAGGTATCTTTCTTTCAGCTCTAGCTCGAGCTCGCTTAGAAATCAGGTTAGCCTCTACACTTACAGCTATACTCTGCATTTCCTCTAGGTCTCTAGGAGCTCTTTCCCTAAGTTGATATACCATATTAGAGTCAAATGCATTAGGGAATTTAATCAGGGCTCAATCAGGAGGAGGTCTAAGATTTTGGGGAATAGCGTTATAAACATTATTGAATCTGGTGCAGTAATGTTGAACAGTTTCTTGCACACCTCTTTTCAAGCCTTCATATTCTGATAAAATGTGCAGAGGATCTTTCTTCTTTTCCCACCTGTTCAAGAAGGTCTGATAAAGAGATTTTGGGTTATTTATACTATTTACAGGGAGGGATCTAAACCAAGTTCTAACATCTCCGGTCAAATTTTGCACAAAAATTCTCATTTTCTTAGTCTGCTGTTGGGATCTGTATGTGCCTGTACCATCAAAAGGGGTGATTTTTCTTTGATAGTCTTGGGGCATATCCCCTAAGTTGGCAGGAAAGTTGAGAGGAGCATATTTGTTTGCCATGTTAGCAGGGATATGTGTGACAACTGGTGGAGCATGGACAACAACAGGGATATGGACAGTGGATGGAAGAGTGGAAGGTGTGACTTGAGGTTGGGAAGTGTGAGGTGCTGATGGATAACTTTCAGAAGAGGAAGTAATCACAGAAAGATATGGTGTATTTTCAGTGGTAGGCTCAAGTTGGATGGAACTCTGGAGATGTTTTTCTAGATGTGGAGCAACAACTTCAAGCTGAAAATTTTCAAGGAATGTTGGATCTTGAACTGTGTGCGTTAATCTAGATTGGGAAAAGGTCTCAAATGAAGGGTTTTCAAAGTAGTTAACAACATGTTTGCTTTCAAAGTGCTTTTTGCTCACAAGACAGGATTTTTCTCTGGATAAAGGCAGAGAAATAGCAAAATTTTCTAGGCTCTCTTGTCTTCTAATGATTTTAGGAATCATATTAGGATTTTCAAACATAGACGGTGTATTTGGATCAGGGTGTGATCTAGTGTAACGAATCCTTTCTGAAGCCAAGATTTTAGGTGTATAATTGTTTTTTCTGCTAATGGCATTGATGCTACAACTTTAACTACTTCTCTAAAAGATCTCAGATATGAAATTTGTGAACTTTATTAAAGATTTATAAACTAGGAACTAATCATATATTTGAAATCAACTGTCCAATCTATAAACTATAGTAGAGATAGACTGAAGTAGCATTTATTTACTTCTGCCATTGCAAAACAAAGGCATTTCAAAAGCTAACTAGCTAACCTATAGGCTTTGTCTGTAGCTTATAAAATGGTTAACAGTAACAAATAAACATTCAGGAATCCCCAGGCGAGTCGCTAATGATGTTATCACTCAGGTTGTTCCCTAAGAAAGTTGTAATAAAGGGAATACAACTGAGGTAACCACATACCAATATTTTAGATACAGATTCTAGCCAATTTGCATCCAGAGAGGGCTCTCTCTTTATGATTTAACTTTGTTTTAAAAGATGTTACGCTAGTTATGATGTTCAGGGGTTTTGCTTGATTGTTGGATGGTGAGATTCAGTAAAACAATGGTATAAATCTGAGAAGTTCAGTCCATTGGGCTAATGGAGTCTATGAAGATGGATTGCTGGATATGGTTTCATAATAGAGGATGGCACTACAGAGCAAGGTAATCAAACATGAAACAATTTTAAAGGCTAGAATCAGATGGAGTGGACTCTAATGGATGAAGGGCAATTAAGAATCCTTCATCATATAGACAGAGGGAAAGTGAATGATTACTACTAAGAAGCAGTTAAGAATTCCTTAGCAAATAATCAAAATGATAGAATCAAGGGAAACAGGAGCAATTAAGAATTCACTGTTTATACTTAATTTTGAAGAAAACATAGAGAATAACAAAGATTGAAAACAGAGTGCAGTTAAACAAATTCTGAGTTAATCTTTCTCTTTATTATTCAGACCATGAAACATAGATGACATAATACACAAGAAAACTATAAACATGAGATATAAGGGTACTCATTGATCTATAGTTTGATTCAAGAATTTTGTAGCAAGTCCTCTGCTATCAATTCCGCATCTAGAGACTCCAACAAGAATGTATTCCAACAGCTTTTGTATTAAAAAAAATTCAGTATTACAGCACAGTCTAAGAAGTGCAGCACCAACCCAAAATACTTCCAATGGGGGGGGTATTTATACAAAATATGTTTACAAAATATCTGACAGAGATAATATCTAGTGATGATTTATTTCTTTTACAAGAGAGGGAGACACATAGTCTTGAAAACAGGGAAGAAATAAATGAAGAAATAAATGATGTTGTGCTCGCTACTCTGCATTGGTTAGATGTGTTGGAGGTAGGTTCTGTGAGTCAGTTTGTAGCTATATTCCACTGATACTTTGTCCTGGCTGTTGCGGCTTGTTCGAGTGTCTTTAATTCTAATTTGATACACCTTTATTTGTTTGACCCTCATTTGTTCCTTTTTTCTGTAACATGGTACAAAACTTTGAATTCACCCAAGATACCAAATATACCAAAGATAAAAAAGAAAAGTTCATAAGATTCCTAACATATCCTACCACCAGACTGATTCTGGTAGTTTATGTCTCTGCAGCTTTCTTAAAGTCTCATCAGTCTCTGTGCACTTGAAGAAATTAGGTGGGATGGTGAATAGATGTTTCACTTCATGCTCACTATAAAATAAATTTTCCAATTTGTCATAAAGCGCTTGGCCAGATGGGAGTGCTCTCTTTGTTGAAGTACTTGATGATGCATTAACTTGATAAACAACATATTTATTTAGCTTGTTCGTGTACTCTACATGTTTCATCGGGCATTTATTACTTCCCAAAGGACTTGGCAAACCTTTTTCATGCAAAACTACAAACCTTTGTGTAAAAGAATCAATATCCACCTGCATGTCCTAGCATCTCCTTTCCAAGTTTTGCATCAGAGTTCTCATGGTTAGAACTTTCTTTATGTGCAGAATGGTGCCTGTCCTGTCTCTGATTTGCAGTGCCTCCAGTTCTTCACTGGCCTTGGTGTTCAAAAAATGTATTATCTTGTTTGCTTGTTCAAGCATCTACCCCAATAAAGCTCTTGTCTTTTGAATCTCAACTTGGGTCATGCTAACAAGTCAATCTGTTCATAAATAACCTGAATAGATCTCCACATAGTACTAAGGGGCTGCTTAATGTTGGCCCACAAAATGCGCTTGATTTCTTCCAGAGGTTTATCTAAGGAGAGATCCTTTTCCAATGCTCTCACCTTGTTCTCTAATGCTTTAACCTCTCTTGTTCTTTCTGCCACAGTCATCTTGGATTTGTCATAACTTACTTCCAATTTTGCTAATTTCTCTTTGGCCTCTTTCAATTATGATACTTGCAGTTTTAATTCCTCCATGGCTTTTATTAATTCCTCTGTGGTCATGCTAGTACTGTTGCCTGCTGTTGTTTTTGTTGCTGCTGTCGAAGTACCTGGAGTTGTTTCTGCTGTGGTTGCTGGAATAGTGGGATGCAGTGCTGTTACAACTGTTGAAGGGGTAGTTGTGACTGTAGGGAATACTTTAGGTGGCTGGGAGGTTGACTCTCCCTACTTTTCTTTTAGCACTATCTCTAATGCCTTCTCAGTATCAGTTAATCTTTCATTGAGCTTCATGAGCAGCTCCATCATTTCTTCCTATGACTTTTTCTGAACCACTTCGGTTGTCTGTGGATGCATGGTGGGAGGCAATTTCAACTGTTTTCTCAAGGCAGCAATGTCTTCCTTTTTCTTCTTCATGAGTGCCTTAATGCCTTTGACATCTTTGGGATCATGTCCCAGCTCAAGGATAATTTTCTCTAAGGATTTTATCATGTTGTCCTTAGCAAGAGAAGAAGCTTTCTCCAAATCTAGCTGAGTTGAGGTGTTCTCCAAGGAGTTTTGCAATCTATGAGCTAACATAGCTTTATCAGCTAGTGTGGAGTAGACCATATCTCCAGTCTGTTTATGTAGCTCAATCTGGTCCATAGGATGGATGTCCTTGGCCAAAACCTCCAGATTTTTCTTGATATAGTCAGCTGCTGACTGTGGCTTAAAGTAACTCAAAATCATTTTACCCTCTTTAATGTCCTACACAGACATTAACCTTTGCTGGTTAGTGGTGGCCATTTTGAAGTATTGATTGTAAATCTATAGCCTCAGTGGATCATTCCAGGCTTTAATCTCTGTAAATGTTCTTTTGATATCAGAGGCCTGCTTGCTTTGAGGCCTGGTTGATGAAGCTTCCACACTATGCTTCCTTTCTAGCTCTTGCCTGTGTGAGCTAGTTGTTGTGTCCCCTACTGGGGAAGTCTGATGGCTGACTACCCTTTCACCTCTTAAACTGTGTATTGTTTCCTCAAAGATTTCCTCTTCAGAATGAGGATTTAATCTTTGCCTCTTTGCACCCGGCTATTCTGCAGGTCCACTCATGGGTGTGGTGTCTTCCTTGTCTCTCTTTTTTCCTTTTTCCTCATTTAGAGGAGTCTGTAATATAGGAATCTCAGCTGATTTTGTTTGTACTGGAGGAATTTACTCTTGTTGACCTTTCATTCCTTACTTCTCTGTGTTTGCCACTTCTTTGCCCTCAGAGATCCTTGTACCTCGTGTGCTGGCTTCTTGTACAGGCTGCTGAGAAGTTCCAGCAAAGGATGCACCAACTCCTATTTGTTGTGGTAGATCGAAGGACACATGTCTAAAAGAGTCCAGGTCAAGGGTTTTCTCAAGGTCTTTCATAGCTTTTTCCATTTTCTCTTGCTCAGTAATCTCTTCTATTAATATACCCTCTACCTAGTCATCTTGATTAACAAACTATTCAATTTCGAGGATTCTATGGTGTACATAAGTTGACAACCTGTTTCTTAGTTTTCTATCACTTATAAAGCTAGTTGGGTCATAAGGCACCCACCAAAAGCTCTTCTTTAATTTGAGTTGTTCCCCTAATATCTTATCAGCATCTTCCCATGCCTCCCTTTCATTGATGACAAAAGGGCCTAACTGGGTTTTAATTCTCAGTTGTGCCTTTTTCTTTGCTCTACAAAAGTGGGTTAAATCTGCATTGATAAGCTGCCTGAAGTACTCCAGTGCAAATAGTCTCATAGGCAGAAATTTGGGTAGCTTGTAGGGGCACAGTTCACAGCCATATATCCTGATTTTAGTGTGATTCTGGTACAAGTACCAGTCACCTATCTTATACTGTCTAGAAAGCTGTAAAATCTTATCTATATTAGTAGAGAGCCTCGGAGGAGGAGCTCCTATCAATAGAGTAGTCGTTGGATATACAAACAGGTCAATGAATTCACAATAGCTATAAGGGGATTCATGGACATTGTGGAAGGCTGAGGTCCAAAAGATCACAGACCTTCACTCTCCTTTAGAATCCAATTTCCTGATGGGAAATGAAAAGTTGTCTGGTTGTTAATATAAGAAAGGGTGGTAGATGAATGAGCTGTCCTTGAAGACTCCTTCTTTGTCTAGATTTATGAATTGCTCATTGATTTTGTTAGCAATAAAGGTTGCATAGTCATACTTGAAAACAGGGGGCTGCCCTGGAGTAAATATGGACAACAAAACTAAGGTGGTTTCATCAATAGATTCACTGGTTTTGAATCCCAATATGAAGGATACCATATCAACTATGAGTTTTCCTATTTCAGTGAACTAGAGATGCAAATATTGATGTGGGCCTTGGGGCTAGCGATATGGCTTCATGAACATTTGAGCAATGTGGATTATTTCTAAATTGGGCAATTGAGAGCCTTGATCTAGAAAAAATCCCATGGAAAGAGGAGCGAGAGCCTGAGTGTATTTGAATTGTAACATCTCATTGATGAATTTAGCAGTTATGTAAAAGAGGATAGTCTGGTATGGGGTTATAACTGCTTTGGTGATAGGGTCATAGTTAGCATAGAAATGGTGGATAATATCTGGGAAGACATTGACTGAGGGAAGGTAATACCTCGAAATACTGGATTCCCATATTCCATAGATGTTAGAGTTACCCAGATAACTATTACTAAATCTTCAAAATGACTGGAGGTGGTTCATGTCACTAGATAAATCTTTAATTTGAAAATGTCTATCAGCCAAGGGTAGCCAGTCCTAGTCCTTATCAGGTGCATTGAGGGGTGCAACATTCAGGGCTACAGGAGCCTCCATGTCTGGTTCTTGTGTTCTCAAACAAGAGGTTGGGCCTCTGTGGGGAAAAATGAGAAAAAGAGCAGTCGTGGGGCCTTTCTCTGAGAATTACAGACTGAACTTAACTTGAATTTAGCTCCTCGGGTAAAATTTACAGAGGAAAAACAAAATTTGCAAGGTTATTGGTAAAAAAGGGTAAATACCTGGGTATACAGAGTAAAATAGTGTAGTTGTAAGTTGACCAATGAACCGTGGAGCAGGATGTTGGAGTGTTGGTCGCGTGGCAGTCTTGGACGTGATTCGCAATCAACCGGACATAATTCACATGCAGCAGTGTTCGTAGTGAAAAAATGGTGAAAATGACATTTTATGGAGTTTTTAACAAAATTTGGCTTTCACGGGGCTTTTTGGTGTTTTTGGTCGGATGACGTCATTGGGATGTGATGTCTTGTCGTTAGTGGAAGCGTGGTAAGCGGTTTCTTCCCGCACCAATTTTGTGCTTGGGCAGTATCGAGCGAGAAGGCAGCGATCATATCGGGAGTGCGATGCATGTCCACGATATGGGAGGAATACCGCCAGCTCCCCAATAGTTAAATGTCAAACGATGGGGGGGTCGCGATATGATAGTGGGTCGTTGGATGAACGGGCCCCGATCGGATGGTTGACACTGAGCAGAGATGGTGGGGTTTAATGCGCGGGCCCGATATATTAATTTAATGTTTTTTAAATGTATCGAGGTGGATTTGGTTGGTCAGCGAGGTTTGGTTATAATTAACCCGAGTGGTTAATTATCCCATGATTTTGCACGTAGAGGTTTTTAATAAATTCCAGATGAACCATTAAACCGTCGTTTATACAATGACTTATGGTTATAGCTAACCGAGGGGTGGGAATATTGATATTCTTGGGCTTTTTCAACATATATCTATATAATACGGGGTGGGAATAAAACACAAGGAGTTATACAATAATGTTAATAGTTAATATGAAATCCTTTGAAAATGAATGCGCTAAGCATAATGTTATAAAACATAGCCAAAAGGAAAAAAGAGGGGATTTCACACAAGAAATGTGGCTATTGTTCCTAAGTAACTGGAGCTCCACTTAGGCATTTGATGAAAAATGGGATGAGTGATGTTAAGGATATCAAGCAGATCTCAATACCTTTGGGGAAGTTGGTAAGTGATTTGGGAAAAAGTGAAGGGGAGTTAGTCACAAAACCTACCTCACTTGAGCTGCATCAAAGTACCTATTTTGCACTTGTGATGGGACTGAAAGTTAACATATTCAGACAATTCATCACAAGTCACATTCAGCAACATCAATTTATCTACCCAACCTACTTTGCCTAACATTTTTTCTTCTTCTCTTAGGGTGCACTTGGATTAGCAAACCCTTATAGTCTTTCTTTTCATTGCATGATAAACCTATCTAAATCCACACTTATTTCCTCCAAGGGATCAGATTGAACTGTTGAGCTCCTGTGTTTCTCTACCTATTTATTTATCTTCCAATATTGAACATTTTGGACATATATTATTCTTTATCTCTAAAAACTAGTAAATTGAAACATGAACTAGCCAAGATTAAGCTGTTTGGCCATTCATCCATGGTAGCATAAATCAACAAGCTTCACACCATCCATTTATTGCAAAAATAGAATAGTAGTGGCATTTTGGACTTGCACACTTTCATTATCCTTTGTTTGGGGTTCATTTTTTTCATTTTCTTGACCATTTCATTCTTTCTTCCCTTTGATTTTTCTTTTAGGGCATACCCTCTTTACATTTTTTAATTTTTTGATTTTTGTCAATATGGAAAACCTTTGCAGCCAACCAAAAGGTGTGAACATATTAGAGCTCATCAATGTCAATCATGAAAAATGACACCTATTGGTGTAGAAACCTAATAGCACCTTTGGCAGTTAAAGCCAAAAACATCAGTAAGAACTAAATGCATGAATAAGGTGGAAAGAGTTAAGAGGAAGAGTTAGAGGCTCTTGTAGAACTCAAGGTTCACTGGAAATAGAAAACTCTACCACTAAAACTTGTTAAAACACTATAATGGAAAAAATAATCAGAAACAATCAACGTTTAAGTTTCAAACAACAAAATTAGAGTCTGAAACTTGAAGAGTACATCCAAAAGAGTGAGCTGAATAGGACAAAGGATAAATTAAAGGGACATGCATAGATACAATGAAACATTAACAAAAACCACATTTCAAATATATTAATTACGAATTAAAAATCAATAAAGATAACGAGCAATAATTTGGTACTAAGTACAAGAATAATGTTGAGGATGAAGCACTTTCTAGGAGACCAGGTGCATGCTCACTCATCCTAATCACGATAGATTAGAAAGCCTACCTCCTTGCACAATATTCCAAAAAACAAATTTTCTTGTGAATTGATGGATGATCTTGTCCAAGATGACACATTCAAAGTAGAGGATGAGGTCAATTTTAGTAAGGATAATATATATCTTATCCCTAAATCTATGCTTAAGAAGGAGATCTTAAAGGTTGTAGATAACCCACAACAATCATGACACCAAGGAATATTAAAGACTTATAATCAAAGAAATGTTTTCTTGGGAGGTCGTCAAGGATGATGTGTTGATCCATGGAAAGGGATGCATAACTTTTCCACGGGAAAAAACCAAGCACACTCCTATAGCACTAGTAAAAACCTATGAGAATACCAAAAAGTGTAGGAAAATCTTGGATTATGCATGAGTGAGGAAAAGTGAGTATGTTGTACATAACCATCATGGGTTGTTTGCAGATTAATTTTACAGAGGGATGGAATACTAGGTGCAAAGGAGATTAAATATTTTATTAAGAAACAAGTTTCCTTAACTAAATCCCTACTACAAACTTGTGACACAAAAGGGAAACTCGGAGAATGATTTACTCCTCCATTGACTCTATGATTATCATTACACTGAAAATACACTTTTGACAGCAGCAACTGGGATTTTCAAAGTTATTGCAAGATATTTTTATGGAATAAATAGTTAGCCACCCATATTCAACCTATACAAATCAAAGAATGAACAATAATAATGTTATTTCTTTTTAATTTGGCACTTGAAATACAAGAAAATTCCTTTCCAATTTGGGTGGAAGGGAATAAATGATAGGAATTACAATTGAAATGAGAGAGAAGTAATAAATATGAATAATAATGTATCTCAAGAAAAAAATGGTAAGACCACATTCTTTTGAATAATGTCTTACTATAAAATCTTTCTTAGACAAGGTAATTTTGAATGTGGTATTACCGAAAATTATTTCTTGAGAATGTATGAAGGAGAAAAGCTTGAATTTAGAAAATAATGAACATTCTCATACGAGGAATGAGCATAATTCGTACAAGGTTAAAATTTGGGGATGCAATAGATTTAGATATTTTGGATCCTTATGAGGAGTTTGATGCCATACTTAAGGAAGAGGTGGCTCTTGCTGTTACTAATTAAAAACAAGTTGAAGACAATAAATATTGTTATGTAGGATATGAGGATGATTTCTGTAGTAGATCAACTAGGAAACCTCCTCAAAAAATACAGTTCTGAATTGAATGATGTTGTTTGAAAATGTGAGAAGGGTGTGTGTGAATTACCTTGTTATGTACGTGCAAATCAACTCCTATTAAACTATTACTTGCACATACAAGACTTGCAATTTCGAAAATTTCTTCATAGTTCTTGAAGGGATATTGGGCCAGCTTCTAAGATATCATGGAGGCATAAAGAGAAGAAGATACTTATTCATTTTAGTAGCTTCCTTATCCCTGTCAGCAGGGCTCCAACTCAAATACTAATGTTCACTATATTTAAGAAAGGCGTTGCTCTTAACGTTCCTAATCCAAATTTATTTTATAGTTTTGGTTGCTCTAACATTAGGAGCACTCTAAACTTTAGTGTTGGTATCTTGGTCATTTCAAGACATTTAGTGGCATCGTTTTTAGTTGTAAATATTAGTGATGATAATGAATATGGTGAAGAGCTAGGGAATTTTGCATCAATTGTTTTGAATGTTTGGAACTAATGAGAGGAAGGAGTATAGATCATTTTATAGGTTTTCAGTATTGAGAATAGGATAACAAATTCTACGATACTTGAATCACAAAAGTGATGTTGGGAGGGGGAGATTTTAATGCCATCTTTGCAGCAAGAGGTTCTCTCCATGAAAGTATGGAATATATGTTGTAATGTATCGTACTTTTGTATTAAACATTTTGACTTGGTAACATTACATAAAAATATAATTATAATAAAAATAAAAATAAAAACAAAATAAGTTAAAATTTTTAAGTTAATAAATAAAATAAAATTAAGGTGAAATAGTGAATTTATAGTTAGTGGCTTTTTGGTTCCAATTTTTTAAAACCTATCAATGGTATTGTTTTTTTCCATGGAAAAGAGTGTAATTTTATTAATGGAAACAAAATTACATGTTGAATATACTAAGAAACATAGCAACATCATGTCTATGAGTGATGATAATTAGAAACATACAGTATGCAACCTAATATACATAAGAAGGGAAAAGTTAGGCTTTTCTCCCCTTCTTTTCCTTGACCTTTCGCCATTTCCATTGAGATGAGACATAAGAGACAAGTTCGAGATGATTTCCCAACTTCATGTCTGGTGTTGTACTTGTCTGAATCTCAATTGTCTCAAGAGTGAATACACTTGTTCTCACTAGTGTCCCTTTCTTCTGGTATCATATTTGATTGCACTAGATGGTTTAGAGGTTCACTTGGGTCTTGTGGGGTTTCCACTTGTGATTATGGTTCCTTTGGTATCTTGTTGGGCATGGAATCCCCCCACAACATGTATTGGGGCTAAAAACCCAAGTTTTGGTCAAAGGTTTTGTAAGACTCCAAGAATTGCAGGCGCAAAGCAGAGGTTAAGTCATAGGGTTGTCCACCTTAAAGTAATGTATTTTAATGTAAAGTCATGTCAGCCTACCCATGGTCCGTGGACCATGGGATTGTATGAATAGAGGAAGGCTCCAAATTTTAAAGGGAGGTGATGATAAAGTGAATAGCAAAGGAATGGTTCAAGCTTATAGTAGGATTCTAAGTGTATTGGGTCATAGTAGTAGGAAGCGGCTCTGCAGCTGAGTGCAAGGAGGCCTAGTAGAGTCCGTAGCTAAGTGTGTGGACCCTTGGAGCTTAGTGCACAGGGCAGTATCGAGTTTGTAATTGGGATTGAAGATTAGTAAAGAGAAGTTGATTCTTATTTCTGTGTATTTGTTATGCATTATCATCTTTATGTTTGTATTAGTTTATGTATCACATGCACTGATATGATTGTTGAATATGTTTTAATAACCATAAATATTACACACACAAGTTAATTAATCAGTTAATTAACAAGGAAATTGGGTATTATATGGGTCATGCCCCGAGCAGGGCTGCGCGGAAATAGCAGCACAAGTTGTAAAGGAATAGCAAGTGTGCGTAGCGACGAGTCAAACCATGAACCTCTAGAAGTCCATTAGATATCCCCAGGGTGCAGAAACCTAGTTCTAATACCCTCCCATACTGCTTCGGGTGAGACCTCAGTCCACGCCCCATGGACTATTATCGAAAGGGCCAGTAGTACTGGGATTTTCTTGGTTAAATCACCATTGAACTTGGGTCAGGCCCATACAAGCCAAAAAATGGTTCTGTTTCTGGGACGAGGATCTGCATAAAGGATGTTTGATGTCGTGCCACTAGAATCCAATGAAGAAATAAATTGAAGGTGTTGGGACAAGAAGATTCACGATTTTGCGGCACATGAGAACATAAATCTGCGAGTATCTAAGGAACAACGTTTGGAGTCATACTTTTATATGAAAATCCATGAAATTTTCTTTGCATATTTTTCATTTGAGCTGTATCAGTGGATCTCGAAGTTACCAAACAATCAAAGAAGGTGTAGGATTGACAAACCAATAGTATGGATTCTAGAACTAGTGCGCAAAATAGAAGCATCATAAGATAAGATAGTGTGAGCTATGGACCACTGGCTTGACTGAATAATACGAGGATTTGACACTGATTTCGTGATAGACACGATCGTCAGCTATCATGATGTAGAGTGACATTTTCTCAGTGGAGCACGAGGTAAGTATATTAAATCTTTGAACACTTGGATTAAGATTCTATTGTGTGAAAAGCGGATTATGCGAGTAAATTAATGTTTGGGAGTACGCGAAGTGGGAAGTTCTACAGAAACGGAAGTAGTGAGGTGTTGGAAAATAGTCTCTTAATTTCACCCTCATGGGAAAGCGAGGAGGAGCTCGCGAAAGTTTCTCTGAGAAGCGCGGTTAGTTTGATAAGACAGATAATTCCAAGTTTACCACCCCCACCCACACTGCCACCTATTTCACCCCCCCAACCTCCATATCCACCCACTCCACCTCCACCACCACCGCAGTTCAGTATGGAAAGTGTGATCAAATTGCCGGTGTTCAGAGGAGTAGGAAATTAAGATTTGGACCAATTCTGGTTTGTGGTAAGAGAAGCATGGGAAGCATAGGGCATCATGGATGATAATTTTAAAAATGCTACGTTGGTGAGAGCGCTGTAGGATCGCACATTAATGTGGTATATCAAGCATTCTAATGACCACCCAAACACAAGAATTGTAGAGACCTAGACTGCGCTGAAGAGGGAACTTAGCAGGCCAAAATCAGAGACACAATCAATCATCAGGTTTAAGGAGATTGCGATGCTCCCAGGTGAGAGCCCCTAGGATCTGGACCAAAGGCTGAAGAGTATGATTGGTGAAGCTAGTATGAAATTAATAGATGAACAACATCACACATGGTTTGTGGCCTCACTTACACCACACTTAAGGACGAAGCTGTCACATCAAAAACTTTGCACCCAAGCTGAAGCATTGAAGATGGCAATGAAATTGTATGAGACCCCTAAACAAGACTCTGGGTAACAAATCCACACGCAACTATAGAATCTGTGTTTGGAGATGCAAAGTTTGAAAAAGGATAGGACAACTCGGGTCAAGGTGCACGAGGAAGTATGGTGCATAAAATGCAAAGGCCAAGGGTACGACAAGGACCACCGTCCAATGTTCGTGAACTACTTGGCAGGGGGAGGGCCAATGCGGTTAAGATTGGAGGCAAAGGCAGGGTGAAGCATGGCATCTAGATTATGGTGCACAATCTTCCAGATAGGAGGAAAACACACCATAGATAACTGTTGTAGAAGTATACGCAGATGTACGAGCAATTGTTTTTAATTTTTACAAGTCGGTAGGCCATGATGAAAACACTTGGCAAAGCTATGAACTAATGATGGATCAAACTCCTTCCTGTAGGGTGTAGGCCGAAACACGAACCCTCGACCCAGATGTAGGGATGACGCACGTTGGGTTTCAAGGGCACGGTCGGGGTCGAGGTGCAATGGGACTAGGAAGGGGTCGTGACCAGATATTTTGTTACAATTGCAGAGGGCTAAGGCATTATGCCAACGATTGTACAAACCCGACTAGGATATCATGTTGGTACTGTAATCAATTTGATGATGAGGCAAAATATTTCCCTTCACTGATAGTGAGGATGCGTGAAAAGCGGGTACTCCAAACCCCTCTGACCCAGAAATTACAAGTGATGACATCTGAACAACGTGAAGAAGACCCAAATGTAAACATGATGCTAAGGAGTGGTATGACCATAGGATATGATAAAGGGAAGCAGCCAGAATAAATCATGTGAGTTTGCAAGGCTCCTACAAAGGAAGCCAAGCTTGACTTAGAACGTGCGAAGGAGATAATCATGGAAGCTAAAGAGAGCTTCATGAAGGCCTCCACTTCAGGTAGTAAGGATCAACTAGAACTAGGGATGGATACTTCAATGCTCACTACCTTTTTGGAGACATGCATGAAATTGTTGCACGACAGCAAGGCATTCAAAGGGCTATAGGAAATTATAACTAGGTGCATGGGGTTAGGAGAACCGTGCTTGGTCCAAAAACTTGCAAAGCATGCATTGCGCACTGAAAGGGAGATGAGGTTGACTCCACAAATAGGCGATTATGAAATGGATCAGGTAATCCTAGATCTGGGTTCGGACATGAATGTACTACCAAAGAAAACATGGGAACACATTTCGAGACCCACGTTACAATGGTCCCCTGTTCAGTTACGAATGGTGGACCAACAAAAGAATATTCCCATGGGAATATTGCAAGGGGTGGCAATCGATATTGAAGGCGCGAGCACATAAGAGGATTTTGAAGTGATAGAGATTGTCGATGACAACAATCCTTATCCTGCACTAGTAGGAATAGACTGTGCTACCAATATGAACAGGGTCATAAATATGAAGAATCGCAAAATGGTCTTTGAGAAAAAGTCACTACACGTAGTAGTACCACTAGATCCAGCCAAAGGAGCGTGATACACTAAACCGGTGCACGATGAGAATAGTCATGACAATCTCGACTGTATCTACAAGATAACTACACAAGGAGAGGATTGGGTGAATCTGAATGCACATGGAAGGATTTCATGGCAGCGCGAAAGATCCTACAGTTTGGATTCAGAGGAATAGATAGAGCGATGGGAGAATGGACTACACGAAGTAACAACACTCAACTACAACATGATGATTACATCATTGTGTTGCGTAACAACAGAGGAAAGGGAGTTGCTGACATATGATGGATTGTCAGCGATGGATGAATTTTTGAGCAAATTCAAAAGTGCATTACTAGAACAGTAGCGGTTCAATGCACTGAAGTGGACACTGCACGCAACACCCACACAATGGTTGGGTTCCCATCAAGGAAATTTTGAGGACTGGCGCATATTGAGAAGGATGATGCGCTTACCTTTTGGAAAATCACAAATATGACTAGTAGACAAATATGACGGATGAGATGATCCACACACACACCTCATGAAATGGATCAAGTTCTATGGGAAAGAGGCCGAGCCTAAATGGGTACATTTATTTTATCATACCCTGGACGTCATACCCATGAATTGGTATACAGAGACGGAGCTTCACCATGGTATGGGCAAATGGGATATCTTGTGTGAGGGATTCTTGTTAACATTCACATTTGAATATTGTTGGTAAGATACTATTGACGATGCGCAACAAGTAGTAAAAGCCGCTATGTTTGAAATACCACAAGAGCCAATGGGAGTACTTCAGCCAGAATGGGCGACACAGTTAAGCAGCACACTGTAGTGTTATAACGTGAATGTTGATGAGGATGATGAGGACCCATGGAACATTAACATTTCAAGAATAGAAGGCTCTCGTGAGATTCACGGACCATCACTTGAAGACCCTGACATCACCGTTCCGCTAAAGACGAAGCATGTCAACAATGGAATGGAGGCAGAACCAAAATATGCAATGCTTGAGGACTATTGGGATGATGCCATGGTTAATAAGGTCACTGAGTTACTCCATGAATACCAATTTTTTTCCCAACCAAAATTATGGACTTAAAAGGGATTGTTGGCGATTTAGGGATGATGAAGGTCACCCTAAAACCTGACAGGAAGCCAGTTAAGCAGCGGGATTTTCGCTTGAATATAAAGTATAAAGAAAAGGTCCACAAAGAATTAGACAAAATGCTCGCAACCAGAATTATTGAACCAGTGGAAGAATCTGACTCGGTGGGTACTATGGTAGTACAGGAGAAAAAACGAAAAGGTGAAATAAGAATATGCGTAGACCCGAGGAAGTGAAATGATGCTTGTGTACATGATCCATTCCCAACACCATTCACAAATGAAGTACTAGAGAATTTTTGTGGTCAGGAAGCATACTCATTCACAGATGGGTTCTAAGGGTACCATTAGATCAAGATCGCGCTAGAAGATAGGAGCAAGAAGGTCTTCGCAACAGAATGGGGATGCTTTCAATACACCATGATGTCATTTGGACTAAAGAATGCGGGAGCTATATTTTCTACACATCATGGTAGCCACATTCAAAGAATAAATCCACAAGTTTTTGGAGGTCTACATGGATGATTGGACTATTTTTGGATTAGTTAAGCACCATGTAGCGAGCTTACGTTTGATGCTGGATACTTTTTGTCGACACGAGATTACGTTGAACCTCAAGAAGTGCACATTCCTCATTCCCTTTGGAAACTTGCTGGACGTGTGGTCTACAAACAAGGACTGATGGTGGACCCTATGAAGATTGTCATTATCCCAAATTTGGAAGCACCATGAAGTGTTAAACAACTACTCGCTACCTTGGGATAGACTCGATACTACAGGAAGTTCATCAAAAGTTATGCTGAAATAACTGCACCAATGGAAAATCTATTGAAAGAAGATGTTACATATTGTTGGAATGATGATTGCATGAAGAGTTTGGATGTCGTGAAGGGGAAAATGGCCTCCACACCAATCCTAGTCTTTTCGAAATGGGACACATAATTCCATGTAGATGTTGATGCATCGTGTATTGCGTTGGGAGCCGTACCCACATAGGAAGGCGTGGCGGGTGTAGATCACCCGATCGCATTTGCAAGTCAAAGATTGTCCAAAGTAGAAAAGAACTACTCTACCACCGAGCAGGAGGGGTTGATAATGGTGTACACACTCCAAAAATACTGACTCTATTTACTGGGAGGACATTTCAAGATGTATACCGACCATTCTACACTGAAATACCTGGTAAACAAGCCTTTGTTGGGGGGGGGCGCATATGCAGATGGTTTTTATTGTTTCAAGAATATGATTTTGAGGTCATAGCCAAGTTGGTATGCTTAAACGCAAGACCACACCACTTGTCACAAATTGTGATGGGCGAGGAATGAACAAATTTGGAGGAGGGACTACCTGATGCATACCTCTTTGCAATGCATGTCGTGGACGAACACTTTGAAGATGTAATTCATTTTTTAAAAGAAGGGAATGTGCTGAAGGAGTACTCAATCCAACAGAAGAAGGAATTGGTGGTGTGCACGTCATACTTTTCTGTCATTGCAGGGTACCTCTATAAGATGAGTAATGATGAGATATTGTGAAGATACGTACCTGAATTTGAACGAGGTCAGATCCTCACGGAAGCACATGGGGGTGATACAGGAGGACACTATGTAGGTCGTGCAACTGGACAAAAGATTATTCATGTAGGATTATGGTGGCCGACCCTACACTAGGATTCGAAAGAGCATTATAAGGCCTACGATATATGTTAAAGGACGGGAAAATCATCATGGAGGGACGAGATGCCACTAAGTCCCCAAATGACACTGCAACCATTTGAGAAATGGGCGATGGAATTTGTGGGCTCGATTAAACCTCAGGGAAAGATGGGTGTGCACTACATCATCATCGCGATGGAATACCTAACACGATGCACAGAAGCACAGCTAGTCAAGGACTGCACGACTACTACCGCTGCAAAGTGTTTTTTCAAAAAATGTGTTGACACGATTTGGGTGTTTGAAAATCTTAATGAGAGATTGTGGAACACATTTCTTGAATGAAACCATCAGAATGCTCACAGAAGAGGTCCAGGTGTATCATCATAAAAGTACACTGTACCACCCACTGGACAATGGTATAGTAGAGGCATTCAATAAAATACTAAAGATAGTGCGACCAAAGTATGTAACGCACAACAGAATGACTAGAACCTGTGCATACCCATTGTGTTATGGGCGTATAGGACAACATGCAAGAAATTGATGGGACAAACACCATTCCAGTTGGTCTATGGTACAGAAGCCATGATGCCGAAGGAATACATCGTACCTAGTCTGCGAATAACAGTGCTCACAAGCATGACGAACCATGAAGCTCTAGAAGAAAGGCTCATGCAATTATAAGAACTCAAGGAAGAATGATTTCCAGCCGAAGTTCACCAGCATGTACAAAAGTAGCATGAAAATGCCTAGCACAACGACCATATCAAGTTGTGTACCTTCAAGGTAAATGACTTAGCGCTACTGTATGACAACAAGTTTGAAGTATTTCCGGGAAAATTCAGAATGCACTCGCTGGGACCATATGTGGTAAAAGAGGTCACAAACAGAGGCCTGGTCCAGCTAGTCAAACTCAATGGAGAACTCTTCGGAGGAAAAGTCAACGGGAGCCTCTTGAAACCCTACATGGGTGGGCCAACTCTTTGACTAATCGGCCGAAGCATGGTCTTTGTGGCCCGAGGAGCCGGACAAGGGTGTGGGATTATAAACACAAACACCAGAAGCCGGTACCAAAGAAAGGACACAAGTCAAATGCAGATGATTAAGAAGAAGGAATGCAGCAGGTCTAGCAAATAGCAGAACAATGTGCCATGGACCTCAAAGTAGTACGAGACCAGTTGGAGGGTCTCCATGTCAAGATCCCCACACCAGCAGAGTGACTCGGGACGAGTCACGATGATTGTGTTGGGGGCCTATTGGGCATGGAATCCCCCCACGACATGTTTTGGGGCTCAAAACACAAGTTTTGGTCAAAGGTTTTGTAAGACTCCGTGAATTATGGGCGCGGAGCGCAAAGTAAAGGTTAAGTCATAAGGTTGTCCACCTTAAAGTAATGTAATATAATGTAATGTCATGTTGGCCTACCCATGGTCCGCAGACCATGGGATTGTATAAATAGAGTGAGGCTCTAAGTTGGAAAGGGAGGAGATGATAGAGTGAATAGTGAAGGTATGGTTCAAGCTTAGAGTAGGATTCTAAGTGTATTAGGTCGTAGTAGTAGGAGGAGGCTATGTAGTTAAGTGGGCAGAGGCCTAGTAGAGTTTGCAGCTAAGTGCGCGGACCCCTGCAACTTAGTGCATAGGGCGGTGTCGAGTGTGTAATCGAGATTGAAGATTAATAAAGAGAAGTTGATTCTTATTTCTGTGTATTTTCTCTGCATTATCTTCTTTATGTTTGTATTAGTTTATGTATCGCGTGCACTGACATGATTTCCGAATATGTTGTAATAACCATAAATCTCACACAAACAAGTTAAGTAATCAGTTAATTAGCAAGGAACTTGGGTACTATACGGGTTGCGCCCTCAGCAAGCCTGCATGGAAAAAAAACATGGGTTGTGAAGGAATATCAAGCGTGTTTAGCGACGGGTCAAACCGCGAACCTCCAAAAGCCCATCATACATCCCCATGGTGCAGAAACCTGTTTCTAGCACCGTCCCATACTAACTTGGGTGAGACCTTAGTTTGCGCTCCATGGACTATTGCCGAAAGGGCCAGTGGTACCAGTATTTTCTTTGCCAAATCACCTGTGAACTTGGGTCAGGCCCATACAAGCCAACATGTCTCATTATTACCCTTGGATGAGGGTTCATTCACAACATCACCCTACTCCTCTTTGGATTTAGGTGGGGTAAATTGCCAACCTTTAGGCAGTTTCCCAATATTCTTCTTTCTTCGAGTGTCTTTCTTGGCTTCCGGACAATTATTATGAAGGTGCCCTACTTTTGTGCAATTTCTACACCTCAAAGTTGTGTTCTTATAATCTAAAATATGTGTCTCATTCTGCTTGTTATGGATGAGGTGAATTTTATCTCGTAGGCATTTTTTGAGGTCTACTTCCACACATATATGTGAAAATGTGAATACCCTCCACTCTTTGGGTATATTTCTTGATGAACTTCCCAATGTTGTTTCCTATGCCTGCTAGGACCCAGTTGTCCAAGAAATGGAGGGGAAGATTGTGCAATCGAATGCAAACTGGCATTCTAGAGATGGCCAAGGTATTTTCATCAAAATATCAAAAACAAGGAGTGATGAAAAGGCCGGTCGATCCCTAGAACCATGGTCCTTCATGTAAGATTATGTATCTTTTTGTACATGATGGGAATTTTACAATAAAGAACCCTTTTGAGGAGAGGTGTATCTCACAACCTAAGGACCAATTAGTTAAAATGGAGTGAAACATTTCAAGTGGTATGGCGAGAAGAAGTTGAATCGAAAAATAATGGCTTGCATTTCAAATGTGGCACAATGCACGTTTGTGTGTTGAGTGTCTATATTTAGTTCTCAACTGTAGTTGAGTTGCTCTACTATGTATGGACTTGGTGAAGTTCCTGCTTGTTTTTTTTGTTTTGTGGTTGCATTTTTTCCTGCTAAAATGTTCTTGAAATATATTCCTCCATCTATATGCTTCTATTTTGATTATGTTCCTTTTGATGTGCTCCTCTCAATAGCTCCTCCTGCACTTTTAATTTCACTCGATGCCATAGCTCCTCCTCTAAGTTTGAGATTAAAGGTTATGGAGGATGCAGATAGGATGTAATAATCCATCACGATATTGTTATCAAGCATTATTCTACCCCCATATATCAAGTTTAGCATATGAAGATGGTATCCAATTTTTTGTGTGATATATTCTTCACTTACATCATTGAGTCTCATGTATTCACCCAAATTAATAAAGGACTCCCGAGAGGGGTTTTTAGAAAGATTTGAAACCACGTAGTATTTATGAGTTGCCGAGAGTCAATATCTTCCTTATTGTCGCAAGTCTGTTCTGCTTCAGATGTTCCATTTGGCCCTATGCTCTGTATGTTCCAATTTATGTAACAGGTCAAAACATTGATCGACCCTTCTTAGTGAGAACACACTCCTTGTTTCGGTTTTTGTCTTGATAGAGCGAAGGAAGGTGTGGCAATCCCAAAACTGTGGCCATTTTATCCCTATGACTTGAGAACCTTCAGCGCCCAAATCTGATGTGCTCCCCTCTGATGCAAAGACACTGTGCAAGTATGAAGTTTAGGAAGCCCCACCACGACAACAATTTCAATATGCAAGGCATTCGAAAAATGTGGGTAGAGTGTAGGGTCTATGCTCACGATCATGGTGGCATAAGAGATGAATTGGCCATAGTGGAGGCCAAGAGAGCAAGATTGATTTCTCCCATCGACAAATGCCATCGTAGAAGCAGCAGTTGATGTTATACACATTGTCTCCCATCCCTGTCGCAAGATATGTGTCCAAGAAATATTGTTCATCCACTCATGTAGTGGAGTGTCGATTGCAATAGTTGAGAGTGGGGATGTTAAAGGATTACAGTGGAGTGGAACCGCGTTTGTAACTCTGTGTGAGTGAATCTCTGATTGGCCAAGTTTTTCTTATTCTAAAGATTCTGGTTCCTGTGCATACCCACATTGAGGATGACCTCAGGTGTTTGGAAATATTGTAGATTTGTGCACCCACCAAAGGCCTGGTGCCTCGATCCCAAGATTGACATTCGCATCCACCAAGGGGCTGATTTTGGTTTCCAATCCTATGCATGCATCTCCACACAGTGATGCCCCAATGCTTGTGAATACCATTTTCACTACCAAAGTTCAAGACTCCATCCACAAAAGCCGCTTTCTATTATTATTATCCTAAATCCATCTTAACTCTCGATCTCTTATATGCTGAGAGGATCAAATCTTTTGAGGTTCTTTATTATAGTAAGAAGCTCAAATCTTGGTAGATCTCTACTTAAGGTGGATCTAGGCTAGTATAATTAATTGACTAATGGGGGAATAAGTAGGCTATCCAATCAAGTACTATATACTCAATTGTCAATGGGAAAACCATTATTCAATGTTTTACGATAACATTGGATAATTTTGGGTAATTGGACATAAACTTGTGAAAGAAGCCAAATTGGGTAAAAGTGGAGGGAAACTTGTTAACCCTCACATTAAATTTGGGAAAAGAGACCCAAAACTCAATCTATAAATAATATAAGGGAGAATAATTTATCTCATCATGTTTTATCGCTATTTTAATTTGTGAGTTGAGGTTATTAAGGGTTTGAAGGCCCCTTTTCTTTATGGTTGGCTTATGTGGTGAAATATTCCATCGTGGTTAATTTCTCTCTCTATTAGGTTGGTATAATTTTCTTGGGAAATGTTTATCTAGTTTTGGAAAGTAATGGAATATTTTTGTGAATTATTTTGTTGAGGGAGAAATTATGTGGCATAGTCATTTATGTGAAGAAAATTTTAGAGGAGTGAAGACCTCACACAACTAGTTTTGTGGCACCTAAATATGGGTGAGGAAGTTTATGATGACAATGTTTTCCTCGTAGCAACGGCCTTGTTTGTGGCTAAGGATTCATCCAAGAGATCTAAAACAATGGTCTTGCTTCTAACACTTGTTTGTGGTAATGCTCACTTTTGAGGAAAAATTGTGACAAAGGTCCACCCTTTGTCGAACTAATTTTCATGAGTGTCCAAATAGGGATACATACGAATTGTAGGGCATTAGATGAACTAGTGGTTCATCTTGTAAGGCCATATTTATGATTGTAATAGAAAGTTGTATCCACACATTATATTTACCAATGGTATTAGACCATGGTATTTTCCCATGGTATTTAAGGAGTGAAGAACGATATAAATAATGAGCCTCCCCTCCTCTCTTGGAATTAGTGAAGAATGATTTAAATAATAAGCATCCCCTCCTCTCTTAGAATAGCCCCCAAGATCATGATCAAATTAGGATAACCCCATCCTTATGGGGTTTTGACATTAGTGTTGGGCTAAAGTAAGGACTAATTCATATGACAACAAGGTGTTGTGGAAGTCTTTATATTAGAGTTTATAATATTGGGTTAAATATTATGATTTATAATATTTGGTTTAATATTATGACTTAATATTGAATTCTATATTTGGGTTTATAATGTTTTGATTAATATTAGGGTTTATAGTATTGACTTTAATATTGAGTTTATAATATTTAATTTCATATTAAGGCTTAATATTGGATTTAATTTTGGGTTTTATAATTTTTTTTTCAATATTGTAATGTTGAAATGGTACATAAATCTATAGAATGTCATATTGTGACAAACATTGGTAGAATGTGGCAATCAATTTGACAATGTTAAATTATATTGTATTTTTTCAATATTGGGGTTTATAATATTGGATTTAATATTAACATTTTTAATATTGAGTTTAACATTAGAGCTTAATACTAAGTTTATGATATTGTTTGTATTATAAGATTTTAATGTTGATTTAAATATACCCATTTAGTTGAATCATTACTTATATTAAAACCATATATTAAAACCTCATACTTATATTATAATTATATACTAGTTAATATAATGTTATAATATAATATCATAATATTAAATATAACTAATATAATATAGTTATATTAATATTATAATTATATATATATAAGGCTATTGTTATAATTAATTAATATTAATATTAGATCCTTACCACACACGTTTTTAAGTTATATTAACAACATTTGTTAATGACATAGTCTAGTTAATTTTAATAAAAAATTGACATAGATTTTTACAAACTTGAGTTTAAATTGTTTAATGTGCATAATTAGAGTGCGATGGGGTTTTTCAGGTTGCTTAATCCATTTATTTATGCATTCAAAAATGTATTTTAAACAACAAAAAATCAAATTATATTGCCTGATTTTAGTGAATTCTAGTGAAAATGCTATTTTAAGTTATTTATTAATGTGTTTGTGGTAGTTAATATCGTAATAGAAAATGGTATTAGATGGTACTTAACCATGGTATTCACCCATCCTATTTACCTAAGTGGTATTGGTCCATGGTATTCACCCATCCTATTTATCTAAGTCTTATGAGTCCATGGTATTAGGCCATGGTATTCAAAGTCAATGGTATTTACCCATCTTATTGAACTTTTATTGAATACTATAAATAATGAGCTTCTTTCTCATCAACCATAGTTCTCATCTCTTCAAGGAGTCAAACACAATTGACTGCTTAATGGATGTTTCCTATCGTCTTGTTTGCAAACAAGGTCCTTATAGTGGATGTCTCCTATAATCTTATTTGCAAACAAGGTCTCATAGATTAAGGTATGGGGACAAGGTAGTTTCTAAAGAAAAGGTTTGAAACATGGTGGAATGGCAACTCACAAAAACAAGGTCTACTAAAGTATCAATATTACTATGGAGTGTTAGAGAATTTTTAGGGGAGCCTAATTTGTAAGGTAGTGTAAATAGTTGTAAAGTTATTTCTTAGGAAACTCATGAATTAGTAAGCTGGGAATTGATGGACTAAATCATGGAATGTGTTCTATTTCTAATAAGGTTTGATTGATGTTATACTTCTTGTGTAAATTGATGGCTTATGCAACAAAAAACTATTGAAAGATAATGAACTACACAACAACATTAATTAATGTAGTTGAGATACCCTTAGAGGCAAAATTTCTATACTATTAGTGGTAAAAAATATAACTTTGCTAAATGGTTATATCTTTTCCCTCTTTCTTATATCTATGATCTTGATAAGTCAAATCTTAGGATATAATCTTAGAATATAATTTTCTCAATTTGCTGAACTTGCCTGAGAGATTCAATTCATTTAAAATACGCTGTTATTTTTTTTGTAAAGCTCAAAACTGAAGAATGGGTGAAATTACAACCCTCTCTAAAAATTATATTGTTTGATTTAACAAAAAAAATATGCAAAACATGTCTATAAGTTGAAATACTTATGCCTAAGGGTTTAATTAATTGATTCCAAAAAATAATGATTACAAATGTAATAAGACTAAGAGTAAAATTGTGAATTGGTAATTTTAGGTTGATAGTGTAATTTACTACTCTCTAAAAAACTGTGCATTTAATATCATATGTTTTTGAAATTAAAAAAATATTATGATATTGATACTAGTATGCTCTTTTTAACCCCAATAAATATTATGGAATCTAGAAATGCAGGTGGACACAAATGAAGAAACAACTTAAAAAAAAATATGACAATGCCCCTAAAAGTTTAAAAGAAGCCAAAGCTAAAGTTAACTTCCCATTCCCAAGCAGCTTCCAAAAAAATGTCTACCACTACCAAACTTCCTGGCCCTCTTCTTTACTATAAGAGAAGGGCAGGAACTAGGATAGTGTGAGTGGTTGTTGGCCAGTTCTGGAGGTTGTTGGGCAGGGAAGTTTGTTTTTGCTTTGGACTCTTTCAAAACTTTGAGATTTTGTTATATATTTAAATGTTATATATTCTCTAATATATTATCTAGAATAAGAACAAAATACTTGTGAAAAGTAGGCCTTTTCACTAAAATTACCTATCTGCTTGTTCTTTTTTAAAATGCATTATTTTCTTTAATCATTAATCTTTATGCCAAACAAGATTTTATAATTCTCTATTCTCTGCGTGGGGATATCTGACCGTTTTCAAATGAAGCAGCATTAACGCACCGACAGAAAAATAAATCTGAATTTATTAATGAAGGGAGGATGAAAAGAGAGTTAGCCCATTCCATTACAAAATTTAAATTTCAGTAAATGGTTATTGTATTATGGTATTTTTTTGCTATTTAAAGTGGTTTTTCAAATTGATAAATAAATTAGGCTGGCTGCAGAGG